>KN471811.1:0-13738 GCA_000787095.1 Periophthalmodon schlosseri
GATAGATGGATGGATGGATGGATGGATTTTTTTTCAATAATTGCTTTGATACACAGGATGGTGTCATGGTGCCTTTTGACGCAGACACCGAGGTCAAACATGGACTGAAACAAGTGGGAAAGAAGTTTGTATTCAGCATTAATGGAGTGAACCCTGAAGATGCAGGCTTGTATCAGGTGGAAGTGGATGGAATCAAGGTGTTCTCCACTGACTTGAAACGTAAGTTAAAAGAATCAATATTGATCTGAACCTAGATTTAGCTTTCAATCTCCCTGGTTGAATTTTTGCATGCAGTATCACAACCAATGTATAGACATCAAGTGGAATCTGGAGCTTACCATTCTGGAATATAACATTTTCTTATTACAACTTTTATACCCTGTACCTGTATAGTTCCAGGTGTAGAGTTCCTGGTGAAGATTCAAGATGTCCATGCAGAAGAAAGAGAAGATGCCATATTCGAGTGTGTTCTTTCTCAGCCCATGTCAAAGATCACCTGGACGGGAAACAACAAAACCCTGGAGCAAGGGGATAAGTTTGATATCATGGTGTCCGAGGACATGCTGATCCACTCACTGTTGGTCAAAGACTGTTTCGCCCTGGACAAGGGAATCTACGCCGCTTCGGTGGGAGTCAAATCCTGCAACGCCTGGCTCGTAGTTGAAGGTTTGAGTTACTATTCTATCAGGAATATAGTTTCTATTCAGCTGTTCTATTCATGTATCTGACATAACATTAGCAGCATACTAACACAAAATGTTCAAATTGCTGTTAAACTGAAAATGTTGTTCTTAAGTTTTTCTCTATTTTTGTTAAGACATTCTACACGACAATACATGAATATTGTTTATTCTTATAATAGTGGATCCGGATCCAAATAATCGTGGGAAGAAGAAAGCTCGCAAAAACACCCGCGCTGGAGGTAGTGGAGCTGACCTCCTGAAGATCGCACAGGAGCAGAATGCAAAGGTTCAAGCAGAGAGAGAAGTGTTGATTGCCAAAGCCAAAGCTGAGGCTGAAGCAGCTGCTGCTGCAGCCGCCATTGCAAAGGCTGAAGCTGAGGCCAAGGCTAAAGCTGAGGCTGAAGCTAAGGCTAAAGCTATAGCTGAAGCTAAGGCTAAAAAGGCTCAAGCTAAGGCTAAAGCTAAAGCTGATGCTAAAGCTGCAGCAGGAGAGGGTAAAGAGAAGAAGACAAAGGCTAAAAAAGAGGGACAGCCCACAGGTGAGGTGGAGGAGGAGGACGAGGATGAAGATGAGGAATCAGAGGAAGAAGAAGAATTAGCGGAGGGAGAGGAACCTAAACCAAAAAAAGAAGACAAAGAGGGTGATGCTGCAGAGGGCGAGCCTGCAGAAGCAGAGGGTGGAGAGGAAGCACCGGCTAAGGGCAAGAAGAAGAAGAAAAGGGCTGGTCCACTGGTGCCTGAAACAGTTGTTGGTGAGAAACATCAGACAATATGTTAAATCACCCACAGCTCTTTTGATACTATGAAAAAAAATAATGTTCTTTATCTTTCAGAGGTTGGAGTATATTTCACCTGTGGCTTGTCAGATGTAACTGCAATCGTTGGGACTGACGCTGAGCTAGTGTGTAGACTCAACACCGAGGACTGTGATGGAGTCTGGTACAAAGAAGGCATAGAGGTAAAAACATATATAGTTTTAGCATTTTACGTTTGTCATCAATACATTTTGTTATATGAACCTCTGCTTTTCAGATTACTCCCACAGATGATCTATGTATAGTTAAAGATGGAACTTATCGCAAACTTATTGTGAAAAATTGCAAAGAGGAAGACGGTGGAAAGTTCAAATATGAAGCTGATGGACGCAAAACTGAAGCTTTGCTCAAAGTTGAAGGTACAAACTTTTCCAAACATTTTTCAAAATATTCAAGTTCAATTTAAACAATCACTATGCATCTCTGTACATCTCCTATCAACAGATCCACCCAGAATCAACCCTGAAGAACTTGAGGAGTACAAAAAGCCTGTGGTAATCAAAACTGGGAAAGGGGCATCTTTCGAAGTCTCCTTTGTGGGCCGAGAGCCCACAAAAATCCAGTGGTTCAATGAAGGAGAGGAGCTGATTGAAGACTCACACACTAAAATTGAAAGATCTACCACACACACACGCCTTGTTTTAACAAAGTGTAATCGCAAAATCTCTGGAGAAATTAAAGTTAAGATTAAAAATGAATGTGGAGTTACTGAAGCAATCACCAATCTGCTTGTATTGGGTAAGTATTTTCACAAAGCCTGTTCTATAGACTTGCATAGGACCACGTTATCTGACTCTATGGTTATTACAGATAAGCCTACACCACCCATGGGACCAGTGGATATTATCGAAAGTTCCTCTACTCTTATCGAGTTCAAATGGAGGCCTCCCAAAGATAATGGTGGATCGCCCATCACTGATTACATCCTTGAGCGACAGCAGATTGGCAGAAATAGCTGGAAAAAGTTAGGAAAGATTGGTCCAGAACCTAAATACAAAGACACGGATGTTGACCATGGTAGAAAGTACTGCTACCACATCAGAGCAGAGACTGACCAGGGTGTAAGTGAAATGATAGAGACAGATGACATCCAGGCTGGGACAAAAGGTGAGTTCTCTGTTACATGGTCAAAGTAGGGCTGTACCTAACTAAGCAATTATTTATTTGATAAGTCAAATGATTATTTCTACTGTAGACTGAAAGTTTTTATATACATTTCTAACCAAATAAAGGCTGAAATATGGTGAGTGAATCCAGAAAGAGAATATTTACACATAAAGTGTACTACTGAAAATCAGAAACTGTATATTATTTTTTGACCATTTGAGTTAATAATGAGACTGTCTTTGTTATAAAAGGTCTTATAAAAGCATGTATTTTAGAATCTGTGTACTCCAGTTAACAATTCCGACTATCAAAATAAGATTACAATATTTTTTATATGGTCGACTAGTCATTCAGATTAATTGTTCCAGTCCTAGGTTAAAGCCAAATTCATTGAACTAATTTCTTGGTCATGTAATCCAATGTAGCATACCCTGGAGCTCCTTCTACACCAAAGATTGTCAGTGCTTTTAAAGACTGCATCAACCTCGCCTGGAATGCACCTTCTAATACGGGAGGCACTGACATTTTTGGATATAATGTGGAGAAACGCAAGAATGGAAGTAACCGGTGGGATCAAGTCAACCCTCCCAAGGAGCTGATCAGAGGTTACTATGTTTTGTTTTTATATTTAGCCTTTTTCAGATTTGACACAAATTAACAATGTTTTTATATGCTGTTTTACTTAATTTGAACAGATAAGACATATGGTGTGAAGGATGTTGTGGAGGGTTTTGAATATGAGTTCCGTGTGTCTGCTGTGAACATTTCTGGAGCCGGAGAACCAAGCACGCCCTCAGAATTTGTATTTGCAAGAGACCCTAAAAGTAAGTAATGATAATATGTTTAACACTTAAGTACTTAAAATTGAATAATCACATCAAAATGGTTATTTTAATACTTCAGCAGATTAATAGAAAACTAAAATTACAATTAGGGGTAGGAAATTTTGAAAAAAAAAAAAGAAAAAAGAAAAAAATGGTCTATTGGTCTAGCTTGATTTTCATTCCATTTTATGGTTTCTTATGACAAAACACAAATAAAGTCAAGGCCGTCCTTTTAATTAAACTCCTAGTATCACTTAACACACAAAACACACCAATTCATTTGTCCAGAGTCCGAGCTCTGCTCCAAAACATTCTTTTAATGCCACCGGATTGGCTGTAGACCATGTTGATTTAACAAAAAAAAAAACAAACAAAACAAAAAAACACCAGGCCAATAATTGTTTTAACAATTACATTTAGTTTTGATTAAAATTGTATTAACTCCTCAGCCCTAGGCACAACTGCACATTAGGTTTGAACACCATCACATTATGAATAATCAAAACACTGCACACTGGGAGGTGAAAGATTTGGTAAAGAAAAAAATAAAGCAAGCAGAAAGTCAATAGGAAAGATCTTCCAGTTCTTTTTTTTTTTCTAATCTAAATGTTTGGCCATTACATTCATTATTTTCCAGAGCCTCCAGGAAAGGTGATTGACCTGAAAGTGACAGATTCCACATACACCACTCTTTCTCTGGGATGGACTAAACCCATAGAGGATGAAGGTGTCCAGGATGAAGCTAAAGGTTACTTTGTGGAGCTGAGACCGGCAGAAAACCCTGAGTGGAGCCGATGTAACTCCAGTGCAATCATTGTGACCTCCTACACCATCATGGGTCTCAAATCCATGGCCATGTACTGGGTCAGAGTAGTGGCCACTAATGAAGGTGGAGACGGAGAGGCACAGGAGCTGGACAACTACATCATTGCAATGCCACCACCTGGTAAGCAATACTGGGCCAAAAAGCAATAGATCAGCCACACTACAACTACTGACAGGTAGATAGATAAATAAATCGCATGTGTGGGTTGGACAAAAAAGGGTTAATGATGCTGTTTCACCACTTGAGAAGCTATAAAAAATAAAAAAATAAAAAATTGCACAATTCATTTATTATAAAAATCTCATCTAGTCTCATTCTTGTGGCAATTATGTCCTGTTCCATTCCTATGGGGTAACATGATCAGGTCCTAAAAGTTCATTTGTAAAAAAAGGCACATTTCAGGCACAAGTTTGTTGCCACATAGTTTTAGCCTCTCTTAAATCACATCTCTCTCGGTTTGCCAAACAATGAAGCAAAAACAAGACAGTTAATAGTCTCAACCAGCTTACAGGTTATGGTGTCAATCATAAACATAGTGGAATCATACACCAATAGTAACATTATGACTATATTATGTAGGAATACAATAGTGGTCACTAGTTTTTGTTTACAAAAGCACCTTTAATATGAAACCATTTGCACCAAGTCTAAAATGTATCTTTCCTTCAACAGTGAGACCTCAGTTTACAGACAGAAAGATCAAGAACTTTATGGTTATGAAAGCAGGAAATTCTGTGCGAGTCAACTACAACTTTGTGGTTTGAACAAAACTTTTTAACACCTACATTCACTCAACTTTACAAGGTTACATCAGACTACAGATTTTCTTTTTTCATGTTTTGGTTTCCAGGCCTCCCCTTTACCAAGAATAATTTGGCTTAAGGACAGCCTTCCTGTGGGCAAAAATGTGACCATGAGCAATTCTGATACATCCTCTCAGTTAATTATCGCCTCCGCTGAACGCCACGACACCGGCATTTACACCCTTATACTGAAAAACCTGGTGGGCCAAGAGACCACTAGTGTGGAGATCAGAGTAACAGGTAAAGACTCTTTATTTGAAATGTCACTTCCAAATATTCATATCTAATATAATGATTAAATTGTATAGATGAACCCAAGCCTCCAGGCCCAGTGGACCTGGAGGAGAATGTGCCGGGAACAGTGACCATCTCCTGGGCTGCGTCTCCAGATGAGAAGAAGGACGACCGTCTACATTACATGATCACTAAGAGGGATTCTGTGAAGCGTGCATGGCAAATCGTGGCTGATCATCTCTTCAATAACAAATACACAGTCATCAACATCATGCCGGGAAGACAGTACTATTTCAGGGTATATGCCAAGAATGACATGGGAGAGTCCAAACCCAGCGAGTCGCCAGTCTGGGAGGTCAAGAGAAAGAAGGGTATGTTACATAAGAAGCAGGATAAAGGGGTAGAAGGGCAAATATTTTAACATATTTGTTTCTTAGCAATACACACTGATCTAAGGTTTGATGCCATTGATATAGAGTAAGATTAAATACACAAGAACATTACTAATCAAGTGTATTATCCCACATCTTGGAAAGTGAATGAAGGGATTGGAATGAAGGGATATCCAGGACCAGCTATACCAATACCATAGCCCCCAAGTGAACTTGGTTGTGCAAAATATGTAATATAGTTCTACAAATCCAATTTTATCCCTCAAAAACACAATATGATTATGCTTTATTTTTGAATCATCCTTTTAGAAATCTTCTCGCTGAACTATGAGGAGTCTAAGGACTGCAGTTTCGAGGCTCCTCCACTGTTCACTGTTCCTCTAAAAACACACCACAGTCCAGAGAGCTACGAGTGCTACATGAGCTGTGCAGTGACAGGAAACCCCAAACCCCATGTGACCTGGTACCGGAACAATGTCAGCCTCAACACCAACACCAACTACTACATCACCAACACATGTGGGGTCTGCTCCATGGTCATCCTCAAAGTCAGCTCCAAAGACAGTGGCGACTACACTGTCACCGCAGAAAACAACTTGGGCAGAGTGGAATGCTCAACTAAACTCATGGTAGACGGTAAATAGCACTTAAAAGTGGATTCATTATGTAACTTTTCTGATGGAAGATCTGCCACCTGCAAGTAACTAACACCAACAGGACATGTTACAGGTGGTGGTACAGATAGTTAAGTTTAATGCCATAGAGTGAAACATTTCCAGCAAAGCAAACATACCTCCATGTATACAAGATGGTTGTGGGCCGCCCACCAGAAAAGCTACATAGTGCACCTTTTAAAATGAATCTGTTTTATTTATTTATTTTCAACTGTCATGTTTTGATGATTTCATTTTGTTTTTCAGACTGAGAAAATCCAGGAATTATTGAATTGCAGCTTGTGCCCAAATAAAATGTAATATGATTAAAATGTGTATTGTAGGCTTTTTGAATTGTTTCAGGTTGATTATAATAGGTATGTCCAGATAGCATATAACTTTATGGCTGAGAAAGGACAAAAGCACTTTGACAAAGGAGAATAAACCTTGCCTTTACAGATTATATATGATACTAAAATTGTTTTTGTAGTTTATTTCTACATGTGGTCAGTATCATGTTTCCAAATTGCTGCATGAATACAATATTAGGTGTTATAAAGAGAAATTTGGCCACCAAGAGAAATAAAAAAATAAAAAGTCTATTGACTAATTGGTCTTGGTTCTTGATACAATAACTACATAACATTTTAATCTATAATGTCCATGTCAACAAATAAACAAATAAATACACACACACACACACACACACAAACACATATATACACAACTCTTAAATTTAAAAGACAGAATCATGTCAGGGAGAAAGCCAAATTTGTTATAAAAGTATAAAGTGAGTCAATTTGCTGTTACATCTAAACCAGCCTTTCAAGTTACAATATATTATATGAATCAGTTGCAAGCTCTGTTTTTTAACTACTATTTGCGGCTGCATTGTCTCTGTGTATAAGCAAAGAATGTTAAATTCTGAATTGTGACTTGGCTCAAATGAAGCATGTCTAAAAATAGTCATAACCACTCTGAGCCCTCATTAAAAGTAGCATGTAGACATGACGAGACAGTAATTATTACAGCAGGACTAGTATGATTACAATGACAGTTACAGGCTTGTAAAGTCTTCTGTAAAACTGGACTCTAAATAGCAACATGTAGCTTTTAAAGAAAGTGTTGAGTTTATGCCACCCCTCGACCAGACGCAGGTATTTATTGAACTGGTCTATTATGCTTTTTTATATTCACCACTTCCGATGTCACATGTGTCACTGACTGCTCATGAGAGTAAGGTTAAAACAGGTACATGACTAAGTGCATGTTTTAACATGTATGCATCTTCCAGGACATATTATACTTAGTCCTCGCAGACATGCAGACTCATGCCAGTGCAATAAATATTGTACAGTCATCTGTCAGATAGTATGAAAGATATTGGAAAGTGAAAGTAATAGGTCCTATTTACTGAAGGATTAAATGTATGGTTAAAAAGGTTTAATTTGCAGTCATCTTGACAGTTTTTTTCTGCTAAATGTAGGGAGTAAAAGGTTTTTCCCTAAACTGGAATGAATAAAAAACTTGAATTGAAACTATGAACCAAATATTCTGTGTTCTTAATAAAGATTGAATTGAAAAGTCAGGTATAGGCCTAGACAGATAAGAGAATAACCATTAAAATTAGTCACTTTATAGATAGTGCCAGTACTTAACATTTGTTGGTGGTGAGGTCCAAACTTGTGTACCTTAACTTTAAACATTAATGCTACTTTTTAGTCAATAAAAATATTCAATAACATTTATTTTTTGTCTCATCTATAGTGATTATCTTTTTATTTTTTCTCCTTTTTTATTTTTATTGCTATTTTTTAGCTTGTCTATATTACTGGGTATGACGGAATACCTTGCTCTCAACAGAAGTAACCCCTTAGAGTAAATTCTTCAGAGAACATCAAGCGTCTCACATGAGCCCCTCACATGAGCCCATGCCTGAGCACAGCCCAGCCCCTGTACCATACATTCCCTTTTATTACCCAGCGTGAAATACTCACACTCTCTCCGTGCTCAGAGTGCCCAGTGCACACTTGTTGATGATGGCTGTGTGCCTCAGAATGGAAAAAAAGCAACCGCAAATCAGACTTTAGAAACTTCCGGGAGGTGATATGAGGGTGCAAAGCATGACTGGTAATTTTTAGGTAGTCAAAAAGTGTCTTAGATAACATGCACAAGTGCCTCTGCTCGGTCAACTGGTTCCTAAACCACAAAACATTGGATTAAAATTTAACAATGGGACAAACATGTACTTCAGCAACAATATTTCTTATTTGACATTGATGGAAAATTATATTCTGCCTTTTCCCCACATTAAATTGTAGTGTATGAGTAATTAGCATTTTAGTTTATATTTACTGGTTACAATCACAAATCTTTAATTTAATTGTGGATGGGCTGGGGAGGGGGGGATGGCATGTGGATGGGGAAAAGTATGATAAAAAACTGATATGAAATTGCCCTTGCTGCACAATCTGTCACCTGCAGATATGTGCAATAAGCATGTGGCTTTTCTCCATTTAAATTATTTACATTTAAATTAGTTTTAGGTACAGTCAATAGAAAAAAAAAGTTAAATTGTGAATGGATTATATAAACCTAGGGACAAATGACAGATTATTGAGGTCCATCACCTAATTAGGTGATTCAAACCAGCACAAACCTTTGATTGTAGCTTGGAGAAAAACTTAACTTTATACAAAAAGTTCTTTGCATTTCAAAGGACCTTGGTGATTACAGTTGTTTAGGTGGATAATGTTTGCACATTCTATTCCTGTTAACACACCCAATAAACACATGTATTTTTGGGCAGGTGTGAACAAAACTTATAACTGCTTCTTAACATATGAACAGTGCTTTGAGGATCTCATAAAGTCATACATGCTGTCAACAAGAAGCACCACAAAGTCAGCATAATTTCAAATTGGGCTAAAATATACAACCACAATACTGAATAGTTAGGACACTGTAGAAAATGTAAAAATAAAAACTAGTGATGGAATGAAAGTTAAAATTCATAAACTTTGAAAAATGTACATTTTACTAATTTACAAATGTTATACTTATTGTAATAATGACACATTTTGATAGCAGCCACATATTTGAGGAAGCTAATCAATCCATCAATGAATCGATCAATATAACTTTATTTTTTATTTTTATTTTCCCCTGAGAGGAAATTTAAGCATATTGATTAGTAAAAATACAAAAAGAAATAGGTCACTCTTCTCTACATAACTTGTGGCGAACCTCAGGCCCCCCCCTCCTCCCACTTAACAGTTTTGATTTATGCCCAAAAACAAAAAAACAGGCACCAGTCGAACGGTGTGGGGAGCCTGTCACAGTCATTGGCATTCCTCTGAGGACTTCATAGGTTGTCGACGAGGGAGGTAGCACTCACAAACTGGTGGAGACTGAGGAGAGGCACCAGCGGCAGCGAGCGCAGATCAAGGTAAGTCCATCATCTGCATCTAGGTGTTAAGGATTTGAAGCTTTGTCACTACACAGCCAATGCGGAAAAATCAAGTCCAATCCTGAATATGTGGCAAACTGTTGAAGAAGTTGATAAGTTGATCATGTTGCTGCTAATGTGTAAACTTGAGTTTGGATTTCATCAGATCCATCATTCGTTTTCTTACAAGTTAACAAACCAACCAAGCAGCTTCAATTTATAGGTTAAGTTCTAATGACAGGTCAAATCTAATTGATTAGACTTAATTAGAATTTTTAAAAATTGTTTCTTTTTTTTAGCTTTGCGTCTATCTCTTTCCAAGGACATTACAAGAATATTGGATTGAACATGACATGGGAAGAATTCATTTAATAACGAATATTTATTCTATTCAATTAATTTTCTATTCCAATTCTATGCAACAAATATGAAGAATATAAAAAAAAAATGTTGTTGTATTCTTTAATTGGTTGCTTCAATTTGTTCAATGTGACTTAATTAGGATTTAAGTGAACGCGTTGGTAATAAGTTATATAAAGCCAAGGTGCTACCCGGCATCTCCCACATCCACGTCAGTTACCCGAGATAGCCACTCCCTTTCTGAACATGGCCTTAGCAGTGCCCCCCTTTTAATCATTTTTATGATGCTCTCTGGCTCAGTCTCCGGGTATACAGTCCCATGCTATATTTCAGCACTGGTCAAAAAAGCAGCTGCTAGAGTTAACTGTAGCATGCAGTGAGAGCCACATGAAACCTATAAAAACCAACTCTCACAGCAAGGGGGCTACCACAGAGCACCGCAAATGAGCCAAGTACACGAAGCAAGAGTCTTAATACTAAGTGCTCAGATTAAAATATTTAATGATGACAAAGTAATCGCAACAGAAGTAGTTGCAATTAACAGGGAAGAGGTTCGATGTTAGAGTTTTGAGTTCTTTTTAAAGCCTTACCCTACCCTATATGGTACCATGCAAAACAAGGAATACAGCAATATCACTAGGAGTAATAGCATCTGAACACAAATTCTCCCAGTGTGAGGCATTCTCCACAACGTGAAAATTATTACGTGTCAAAATTTGTTTAGGCAAAGACAACCGCAAGAACAAGTTTTTCTATGGTGATTCATTTCCATGTTGGCAAGAATCCAACTGAGGGAGACATGATGTCAGCAGTGATTTACTGGCACATTAAGATGTCCAAATAGGCTCTTCTCAGTTGAATGTGGCATGTGACCTATCAGGTGACAATCTTGTTTTCTCATCTTCTACAGCATAGGGACGGCATGTGGCTAGTGCTGGGTTTCACAAAAAATGACATAAAAACAAAACGGAGGAATAGCGTCCCGAAATATTGCACTTTTTTAATTGTTTGATATACTTAGGTAGCAAATAAATGCTATTTGCTGTGAAAAAAAGAACAGTGCTGAATATTGGGTTACAATTACTATAGAAAACAACTGATGGATTTGAATCTGAAATGCAAGTATTTTAATGCATTAACAGGGGATCAAAAAATAAACACTACCATTGCTGTAAATCCTCATAAGCCCTTACCAGACTAGAATCTATTACATTTACACATTTCAGCAATCTATTTTTTAAGTGGCATTTATCTTTCTAAGTTTAGCCACCATGTGGGGAATGAAAGATTGCTATGTACAAGCCGCGACTCCTGCTGTGAATGGAAGTGTCAGATCATAAAAGGTTCATTTGATAAGGACCAGATTACGTAAGACATCTATGCAATGTTACGCTATCAGAACATAATGTGCGAGATGTGATATGTCAGGTCTAATTTTAAGAGATTTTTTAGTTTAGAGTAAAATTAGGTAACCTTACGCAGCCAGTATGTGACTGTATAACATATTCATACTGTACATATGGATTCTAAATAGAATAATCAGACTAGAATGCACATTATATATAAGTAAATACTGTACTTTTTTTTTGTAAATCCATGGTTGATGTTCACTCACTCTGTTTGTTTGGTTGGTCGGTTGTTTCATTTTTCTATTAAGTACACATTAGTACATATAAGTTAAATTACAAAATGTGTCATTTAAAAAAAAATAGCAAAAAGAGAGACAGTAACAAAAGAAAAATTGAGATATATGTTGCAAAGTACCTCTTGGTATATTGTAATTGTTCCGTTATGATGGCGTTTTCACATGAAATGAAAATTAGGAGGGAATCTTTGTTGAAATTCTCTAAGTGGCACCCTGTCTGTATTCTTTTTAACAGTTTGTTGAGACCATCTGTGCATAAAAGGTGGCAAGATGTTTCGTAAATCTAAAGTAACAGATGGGACGTCTGTGGGCCAAGGTAAGCAGCAGAGTGTGACTCCATTTAAAGTAAAAAATGGTCCTTAACACATGTTCATTATATTGATAAATGGATTATCTTCATACTCAAAATTCACTAGTGACACTAAATTAAAGGTCAAGTCAAAGTTTTACACCTATAGTCACCTGTATTAGCACTGCAGTAATGCTAAATATTTAATGACTGCTGGGAACAGGCTGAGATATGCACTTTAGTGACAGTGCAGCTTTATATGCCCTGGGGGTCTGTCATCCATCATTGCCTTGTTGGATCCAATTTAGGTATATGTCTATAAAAACAAACATGAACATATAAATTGTTCTGATATACAGGTGAAGTATGATTGTGTAAACAAGTAGAAAATAGGCACTGTTTTGTGACCTCATAACCACTAAAACATATACAATAGTCTCCCCCTGGGACCAGGACTCCCTGGAAAATGAGATTCCAAATCTCAGCAGGACTATGCTGGTTAAATAAATAATAATAAAAATTGGATATTATTTCTGTGGTTGAGACATGGTTTATTTGCTGTTTAACAAATGAGTGGGGTATTCAGTGGGGTATTTTTCACTGGGCCTTTGGGCTTCAAATATCTTGACTAAAGAAGACTTAGCTATAAACCAATTACTTAAGACAGTGATTTGGGAATAAGCTTTGGAACTTGTAAGTAATTACAAGAATCTCAATAGCAGTCTGTAGACATAGACTTTAACTATTAGGAATGTACCAGTAACCCTGACATTGTGCAACTGCAATGTCAAAAGACAATGCAGTATTTAAGTGAATGAATAACTAAAGAAACAACTTGGAATATGACATTGATGATAGCACAAGGCTTTTCAATTTTAGAGAAAAAAACATTCCTTCAACATGGAGAGTCTCCTCAAAATATTGCTTTAGATATTTTAATACCATGATAATACTGTACCATGAGATCATAACATCCTTGTGTGCTAATGACTGTTGTAATTTGGTTTTATAAACTGGTAGCACTATGGTTAGCTACGCTGCTGCTGTGTCACACAACTAGTTTACACACAGTATTTACAACTATCTCCAACTATACTACATTGACTTAATATTCTTTTTTATTCTTATTCGCCAGCAACATTACACTGTGCTCACATGTGCTATATGCTCTTTAATATATGCCTTATCAGGTCCTGATGCAGAGATTTTCAGTGGTACCGAAGGTATGCTGATGGAACATTGGATAGCCATTGGCTTCTTTTTTCATAACTCTGCATGAAAAATAGATTTGCTTCAGATTAATGCGTACAAATGTGCGTACGTGGATATGTAGGTACATCACTACATATCTGTTTTTGCAGGCGTAAAATGTAATATGATTTTATTGATTAATTTTCTTTGCAATTGCCACATTTTAGCATAAAATGTGGAAAACAAGGCCGCCAGTAACAACATACATTCTAATATATTATGATTAGAATGTCCTTGAGTGTGGTTTATGTGCCAATTTGACAAGAAGACAGCATCCCGCATATGTATTTCTTATTCCAAATATCTGGTGTTTGACTTTTGTTGTTTATTTGTTGATAACTTGACAGTGGGGTTCAAGAAAAAGTCGAGGGTCCCTGGAGTGATGATTACACAGTTTGTTGAGACACT
>KN471811.1:13805-30978 GCA_000787095.1 Periophthalmodon schlosseri
TACTCGTAAGCCAATTGCTTTGACTATCCAAGAGGGTAAGTGAGCAACAATGGTAGCAGCACTTAAACCAGACATGATCGAGACTTAGGTTGATCATTTTGTTTTTGTGTCTGTGCTCTCAGGGAAGTTTGCCTTTTTCAAAGCTATTGTGACTGGAGACCCAAAACCTGCTGTGACATGGACTCGGAATAACGGAAACGTCTCTGATGAATCAAGATACCAAGCAAAATATGATCCCAACTCAGATGAGCATACATTTGAGGAAAGTAATGCCACCAATATTCTGTGAATCTGGAATGCAATATAAAAAGTCATTCAGCTTTGTGAGTGGTCAGTAACAATTCCAAGATGTAGTCACAGCTTAATCTATAAAAAGAATGTATATATTGAAAGGCTGATCCTATATAAATGCTAGCTTGTCCCATTTCATTATTTTATGTTGACTCTTGGAAAATAATTTAGATTTTAAGATAATTTATCTAAAATATGCACATTCAGTTAACAAAATAATAGGAAAAGGGTGACATTAAACATTTAAATAGGATTAAAATGAAATTTTAACCCTATTTAAATAGGATTAAGATGAAATTTTAACCCTATTTAAATGTTAAATGTTCCACCTATATCATCACTTGGATAAATCAGCACTAACTCTAACTCTGGTTTTACTGCTACAAAAAAAAGTACTGCAAAAGTACCAGTACCAATACCAAAATATCACTGAATTAAAGATATTATTAAAAACTTTTCACTGGTATTATCTGTCTTTCTTCTAAATAGGCCAATTAGAGAAGTCTAATAATAATGTTGTTTGGAACAGATGCCTAATGTGCAGCCGGATCAAGCAGATACATACAAATGCATCGCCATAAATGAGTATGGGCAAGCCTTTGTCACAGTTGTTCTGAATGTAATTGAAGGTAAACACAGTGGGGTACTGAGATACCATCTTTCTTCACCTGCTTCATAGTTTATAATCCACTTATCCTTCATGATCAGCTCATCATCTTAAGTGCATAATTATAATAATACGTTCCCCTCTTCATCTTCTTAGTTGGTTTTAAAAAGGCAAAGGCTCCAGAACAAGCTCCGGATGCTACCGATGGGAATTTCAAGACTGTCCTTAAAAGAAAGAGGTATATTATTTGTGTATTTCAGTGTGGCATGTATACATTTGTACTTATTTTTAAAAGTATATTCTATCTATTTTTTAGCAAGATCCGTCCCAAATCTGAGCAGCCTGAGAGAAAGGAAGGAGAAATTGACCCTAAGTTTTGGGAGCTCCTGATGAGTGCTGACAAGAAGGACTATGAGAGCATCTGTGCAGAGTTTGGAGTCACAGACTTTCGTTGGATGCTCAAGAAGCTGAATGAAATGAAAAAAGAAAGAGAAGAAGAACAGGCTGCGGTTTGGCATTGACATCTGCTGCAAATTTAAGTCAATAAGAAATGTTTTTAGATGATGCACTGTTAACATGTGTGTTCCACAGTTTGTAAAAAACCTGTCCAACCTGAAGCCAATTAATGTCAATCCAGATGGCTCTGCATCCTTTGAGCTCGACATGGATCTGCTTGAACCAAGCAGTCATATTTATATATACAAGGTAAAAATCTACTATTGCATCTATCTACTAACAGTACAGTCGATGAAACCATTAGTCTGAATTTTAACTAACAAAATAAAGACACAACAATAAAAAGTGTTACAATACTATATATTCCCACTAATAGGGAACGTGAGCTGGGATTAGACCGTCGTGAGACAGGTTAGTTTTACCCTACTGATGATATGTTGTTGCAATAGTAATCCTCCATGGGGCCGTGCTATTTACACTATTCACATATAAGAATACTCTAGTGTTATGAAACAAACATATAAACCACAAGATTAAAAAAAAAAAAAAAAAGTTTTATCATTTTACTTTGAAATAGGGAAAATAAAGGGTCTGTTTACAAAACGACAACTTTTAACAGATCAGGAAGGAGTTTTGAAAATGGAGTCGCAGTTAATCCATTTCAGTTCCTTCATGCATCTAATTGCAACTTACTATATAAACAAAAAAGTACTCACCTAACTGTGCTTTCATGTTCAACAGGATGGTGAGATGGTCCCATACACGAAGGAGATGGGAGAGAAAATGAAGCACAGCCTGAAACAAATAGGAAGAAAATTTGTATTTAGTATGAAGGACCTGTTGCCTGACGATGCTGGACTGTATCAGCTGGACGTGGAAGGTGTCACTATGTTCTCAACAGAATTCAAAGGTAGGTCTTCTGCCACCACATAATGACAAACTGTATTGTAATAATAGCAGTTCTGATTTTCAATATTATTCACAACTGTTGTTTCTAGTACCTATGGTGGATTTCTTGGTGAAGATTCAAGAAGTGAAAGCGACTGAGAGAGAAGATGCCGTTTTTGAATGTGTGCTGTCAAACCCATTTTCGAAAATTAATTGGTTTGGTAAAAATCTGCCACTGGAGCAAGGAGAAAAATTTGATATTGAAGTTTCCGAGGACAAACTCATTCACAGACTGGTGGTCAAAGACTGCATGGTCGTAGATAAAGGAATATACTCTGCCTGCGCTGGTATAAAGACCTGCAACGCCTGGCTACTGGTAGAACGTAAGATATCAACTTCTAGTTTATGTTGAGTGAGTAAATCATTTAATATCACAGCTATCTTGATCAAATAAAGATGCTCAAATTGTAATACTGATATTTCCCGCCCTCAACAAAGACTTAATCTGACATAATCTGATACCCCCGATAGAGGTATACTTAATAGGTGCCTAACTCTAGTAATTATAACAGCCTCTCTTTTTTGTTTAGCGGATAAGAATGCAGGAAAAGGGAAAAAACCGGAGAGAAAGACTACAAGAGCAGGAGGGTCAGGTGTGGACCTGCAAAAGGTGGCTGAGGAGCAACAAGCTAAACTGGAAAAACAGTATGAGGAACGGAAAGAAGTGATCAAAGCAGTCCAAGAAGCTGCAGCGGCCGCACCTCCACCTGAGCCTCCTAGTGAGTGAGACATTAACTATCACATTAAAATGAATTTATATTGTAGTAACCTAACAGGTGATCAGTAATGGAAAAGGCACAATATGTTTATGTCAACGTAAGAAGAGGCTATTGGATTTCATTTTAAGTTATCATTAGAAGACAATTAGTTTAGAGACAAAGTCTTATGCTTTTTGAAAGGAATTTAGAATGAAAATATAACAATAGTACAGAGCAGGGGGCGGAGTTAGAGGGTAGGGGAAAGCCTTAGATGCATAAATCTACTGAAATACAATTTTAACTTAGCTGATGGTGAGGGAAAACCAATTAAGACAATTACATAGTATATCCCCTTTAAGTAGAACATTTACCCCTAAATGAGTAGAGTTCAAGTTCATATCAGATAGACTGAAATATTGAAAACAAGTGTCCTGCCTCTGCTGACATATATGGCCGCTCTTTTAGTATGTATATCATGCCCTCATTTTTAGCATGCATAGCCTTTATAGCCTTAAACAGCACTGCTTGTATTGACTTTCATGATGCATGATTGTCAATAGATTTTATTGTTTGATAGAAGCTGAGCCAGAAGCTCCGGAGCCACCTGTTGAGACCATTGGTGAGATAAAAAATACATTGCAGTAATTAGAAGTAGCCTCAAAGCACTGGAGCCAACTGTCTAAATTTTTTTTTCATGTCAGACTATAATGTTGTAATGGCCACGTATTATACAATTCTCTAACAATTTATGAAATGTGTGAAATACGTTGTCTGTGCCAATGACTTGCAACTGTCCTGCTCATGTTGTCTTTGTGCTTTATGTAATATCTTTTTGCAGGTAAAGCAGTGGCTGGTAATGTCTCAAAAGGTGCCATTTTTAATTGCGTAAATAAATAAATACTTAGTTGTACACAAGTGCTAGTATTTCTACATAGAGATAGGCAGCTATGGAGCGTCTTGGCGAAAACATTAACATTTCTATTGTTGCTGTCTGCCCACTCAGCCGGAGAGGCCAACAGTTCTGCAAATCAACTTGAAGAAGCAGTGGGTGGTATGAAGGACATGGATTACATTAACTGATTAAACAAATATTTATTATACATTAAACATACAGCTGCATTTTACCATTGAAATAGCATAATTAACTCAAATTAACTTTTGCACAGAAAACACAACTAAATACGCATTTAATTTCAAATTAAATGTGATGGCGAGTAAACAAACTAAATGGGATCCAAACAAGGAAATGTACAAATAAACTTTCCTTGCAATATGTTGCATGTTCTAAGTCTTGGTGCTTGCTTTTAATGTCACAGCATGCTGCTTTTTATATAGAAGGTGGTTATGTAGTACCTTCATTTTTACATAACAACATCATTACAAACACAAACACAAACACAAATGTGCACAAAAATGAATATTGTGGAAAACATGAATGTTTGTCATTAGTTTCATTCACACAGAGCAAAGAAACATGGCTTTTACAAGAAAAATATTTTGCCATTTGAAACAGCTCTCTCTGTGCAATTGGAACAAATAATTCACGTTCATGTTTTTGACAATATTCTATTTTTGGAAAAGTGCATTTACTGCACTGGTGTTTCATTCCCCATCACGGTTTAATCATAAAAATATTATAAAATATATGTGTAATAGACAGTACCTTTGTTTTGTGTTGCTTAGAGCTTAGCATCACTGGTGGACTCTCTGATACTTATGCTCTTCGAGGAAGCCCACTTGAATTGACAGTGATGATGAATGTTGAATGTGATGGCACCTGGTTTAAAGATGGAGAGCCGGTAAAGTACATTATTACATTTACAATGCTGTGCAAAAAATGTTGGTGTGTTTTTAATAGTTGTAAGATTTGCATTTTTCATTAATAGTATGTGCATAATATGTCCCTTGTTTCTCTTGCTTTACTGTTTGTACAGTTATCCTCTGGTGGTGGAATCACTGTATTCAAAGAGGGACTGGCCCATAAAATACGGATGGCTAGCTGTCAAGATGATGACTCAGGAGTTTATCGTTTTGTTGCAGGCGAACTTAGCACACAAGGAAAGGTCACAGTGGGAGGTAATCTTTACACTGGTCTATAAACGAAAAAACGATTTTATTACTAATAAACGAATTTCTTTTTCAAGATGTACCTGAATTTGACCCAGATGACCTTCATAAATTCTCCAAGCCTGTGGTGGTCCGAGTGGGTCAGAATGCAGCCTTTAAGATGCCCTTCCCACCACAGGAGGGACTGGTGGTCAGTTGGTTCAAGGATGGCACTGAAGTCAAAGATGGAGGCGGAGTGAAGATCGTGAGGGAGCCCAACCACAGTCGGCTGCTGTTCAAAGACTGCCTGAGAACAGATGCAGGAGAAATCAAAATTCAGCTTAAAAACCCCTTTGGGGCAGTAGAGGCCACATCTCGGCTCATTGTATTAGGTATGACGTTGTGCAAGTTTTATTTTTATATCGTCATATCACTTAAAGGTGCTCTATGTAACTTTTCTAGTGGAGGGTCATCACCTGCTAGTATACATGAAAGTGTTATTGCCTTGTCTAGAATCTTTCTAGGTATGGCATTAAACTTATCTTGATGGAGACAAGCAGGTGACACCACCAGGTCAAGTTATAGGTCAGATCTGTGAAGAGGCGACCCTGGCTCACAGTTAGAATGCATGTATTTTTGAGCAATAAGGACATGTAATTGAATCAATAATTATATTATATATTAATATTAATGCATACTATAAGATTCCAGGCAAAGCAATAACATCTCACAAGACCCTTCAGGAGAAAGGTTACATAGATAGATATGAATGATAGTTGAACTGCTATCATGAAGTTTAACGTGAATACGTAAGCAAAAAATCATCCAAAAGACCACAATTGCCTGGAAAGTTTGACAATCTTACTTCACAGGCCTTCGTTTAATTTTTGTCATTCTTAAAAAAATAAATAAGAAAAAATCCTAAGAAGAAAGAAGAAAAATCCTAGGAAAAATTGTCTTGGGTGACCTAAAAAGCTAAAATCCCTCCACGTTAATGTAGATGCAGTATTAAACAGATAAATAATAATGAAAAAAACACATCAGTGCAAGCTATAATTACATGTTTTGTGGAATGAAGTGGAATAAATCACTGCCCTGCAGCTTTTCACAAATGAAACTCTGTCACATACAATAGAAACTGCTGTCATAACCCCTCTAATTCATAATTCTATCAGACCGTCCTGGACCACCCGAGGGTCCTGTGGAGACAGTGGAAACCACCTCCACTGTGATCGAAATTAAATGGAACCCCCCAAAAGACGACGGTGGCTCAGCGGTGACACACTACATCATTGAGCGCCAACCCGCCAGGCAGAGTCTGTGGACCAAACTGGGAGATGTCTCGGCTGACAGAACCACCTTCAGAGACAGAAATGTGACTCATGGAAAGAAATACAACTACCGAATCTACGCCGAGAACCCCGAGGGCATGAGCGATCCGCTAGAGACAGCTGACAGCATCATGGCAGGAGTGCTGAGTGAGTATAGAAAATAGGTGATAACTATTTACCATAAAACCTGCCAGTGATTCTTAAGTGTTTTTGAATTTTAATGTACCTTTTCATGTAGAAACTAGAAGACACAGCTTTTATGAACTCAAATTCATAAGCATTCTGACTAGGGCTGCATGATATTGGAAAATATTGCAATATGAGATATGACTGTGCTTATATTTGCAATATATTTACTTTGTTGCAATACTGATTACTGCGTTAGCCAATACTGCAATATTCATATTTTTGTGATACATTGACTTTGATTTAACAAGTAACAAATAACAGAGGAACATAACATGAAACCAGTGCCTGAAAAACTGTGAATAAACCTGTTTTCTTCTTCAGTCCTCTCTGGTCCTCCTGGGGCCCCCCAAATAGTGAGTGCCTCCAAGACGTGCATCCATCTGACCTGGACCCCTCCTGAGGACACACGGGGAGTGCCCATTGTGGGGTACCTGCTGGAGAAGAGGAAGAAAGACACCAATCAGTGGGTCGCCATCAATGCAGTCAATGAGCCAATAGAAGGTTTGTCCAATATACAGTACAGCACATGGAAGGTGCACCTTTCTCCATTAAAGCCATCTGAGCTTGTTTTTGCTATAAAATAATATAATATCATAGGAAATGTCATAAAAAATTTGTATTCTGAGGGCTTTAGCAAAGTTAATTTTATTTATTTTTTAAGTTGAAAATATAGACGTGTTTTGTTTTTGGTCACATAATCCAAAATCTATGGGAATTTCTATTTATTTTGTAAGACTCTTTTTTTTCCTTTTTCCATTTTTGAAGTTTTTGAAATGGGAGTAATTAGTGAAGGACAATGATGATAAACAGCTGAACAACTCTGCATATAGACAACAAAAACAGGTTCTGGATGCCATCGTCAAAAAGGCAAGAAAACAGTTTGCCTTGGCTTCGGACGCAAGGTTTCATTTTTTGTCGAAAAGGGAAGTGTTATGTTCCTCTCATGTTCACGGCGTGCCTTCTGCGCAATACACCATTTACAGCTCCTACAGGTGTTGATTAGAGCAAAAAAAAAAGTCCAAATAACAAGCCTACTACAAGCTGCAACTGCTGCTCCTGCCTCCAACTCCTTATCTAACTATTGAATTTGTTGTAATATGAAAATGCCCTACAGTTTTTATGTACATTTCATCTACTGTATATTTTGAATATGACATATCTTGTTTTAGACATAAAAAGTGCAGTGAAAGATGTCACAGAAGGAAGTGAATATCAGTTTAGAGTATCAGCAATTAATGAGTCAGGTGCTGGAGACCCAAGCCCCCCTTCTGAAATGGTCTGTGCCAAGAATCCCAACAGTAAGTAATTGTGCCTCATTTGAAAATAATCACAATTAGCCTGGTCAACATAATATTTTCTGTTTAATCCTACAGTGAGGCCATGTTTCAAAGATCCAGAAGATTTCATGGTCGTCAGAGCGGGCAATTCAGTTCGGATTAAAATTAATTATGAGGTATAAAAACATAATACATGTAATTAAACTTGTAGCTCTCTACTCTCTTGCTGAACTTTTGTTTCTGGTGTTGTTTTGTCCAGGCTGAACCTCCTCCTCAGATCACCTGGCTAAAGGACGATGAGCCCATCTCTCCATGGATTAACGTTATCAATACAGAAGGACTGTCTCAGCTTGTTATTCCATCGTCAAAGCGCTCCGATTCAGCCGTGTACACAATCATAGCCAAAAACTCAGTGGGGGAAGCTTCCTTTGATATTGAAGTTAGAGTCACTGGTAAGGAAAAATTCAGTACAGTAAAATATTAATTGAATCTATTTCTTAAAAGATAAATAAAGCAAAAAGGCCAAGCTAAAAACTGATCTGACTGTTCACATCATGCCCAAGAAAATATCATGTACAGAGAACGTCTGATTTGACTTTCTTTTTGTAGACACTGCCAGAACAGAAACAGCCGTTGGTTTTGAATACAGCCATCCTTTAGTCATAGATAGCGTACATATAGTCAATAAAAAAATTTGATTCACAAGTCACATTGTTGGCCCTGTTACACAATGGTAACGATGAAAAAATGGATTTGGTTCTATAAATAAATAAAAAATACAGAAACTCTTGAACTAGACCACAACTAATTTAAATTTTCAATGTGTCGCAGATGAACCTAAGAGCCCAGGTCCAGTGGAGATAGAGCAGACAGTGCACGGAAAACTGTTGATCTCATGGGCGCCCTCACCTGACCAGGAGCTGGATGACCGCCTGTACTACGTGGTGTCTCAGTGTGACTCAAACAACCGGATGTGGAAAAATGTGGCCGACCGTCTCTTCACCAACAGCTACACAGCCATCAACATCGCCCCTGGCATCGAGTACCGCTTTAGGATCTTTGCCAAGAATGACATGGGCCTGTCCGATCCATCACATTCTCCTCCCTGGGGAGTCAACAACAACAGAGGTGGGTTAGAATTTGACATAAGACATTTGAACTTCCCCTGGAAGTCATTTTCAATCTGAAGGAAATGGTCTGAGAAGCTAGTATTTATACTGCCCCTAACTAAATTTGTCCTGCCCTAAGGGAGGAGTTATACCTCCTGTTAAAAAAGAGAGCCCTTCTTTGTACAAAAACACTGGGTTACAACAGTCTGCTCAGACGTTGGTCAAGTGAGAATTTTGGCTAGTCAAACGCTAATTAGGCACTTAGCAGTGGTGAGAGGGCAAAAGAGGGGAATCATCCATAGGTAAACAAACGGCAGGCTTCTAAATGGCAGTCTAACGGCAGTGTCCAGATGATTACTTTTGAAACAATTAACTCCCTCTTACTGATCCTCATCCAGTAAAGCATAGATAAAATTCAATAAATTATCTGTATAGATAGAGCTGTAGAGGGTTGAATAAATAACTTCTAGGATTCATTAAGTGTTTAATTTATTTATTGCAGCTCAAGTTAATTAACAATACATACAGAATCGTTTTGGGGGGAAATCCTGCTTTAGGGTTATTTTGTCAGAGGCATAATGGCATTCAGTATTATTGCTTATCGCCTATATTTTCTTCAGCAATATATCATACTTCAAAATTTATTGTGACATGTCTAATGGCTGTACACGTAATTTGAATAAGCCTTTTATTGTATATTTTCTGTTTTATCTAGTTCCTATTCCAACAAACGGACTGAATTCAACAGAAGTGAGCTTTGAGAGGCCCCCCTCCATCTTGGTCCCTCTCAAAGTTCACACCCCACCCAAGGGTTACCAGCTCTTCATGACATGTGCAGTACGAGGATGCCCCACCCCCAACGTCTCATGGTACTTGGACAACATCTGCATCAACTCGGACAACCACTACTACATGACCAACTCTTTTGGTGTCTGCTCCCTGTACATTCTCCGAGTCCGGCCCAAAGACAGTGGGGAGTACAAAGTGGTGGCAGTCAATTCGTTTGGACAGGCAGAGTGCTCCACTAAACTCATAGTTAAAGGTAAGACTGACATCTTAATAACAGAAACAGAACCATTGACTTGCTATTTAAAACGGAAAATAATAGATTTTTCAAAGAACTGCATATAAGTCCAGGTGGGTTTACTCCACCATGCTTGAATCAAAATACAACACTGGGTAAGCTAGTGATGAATGAAACTTATTATGACATGGTTTAAAGCTCACATTATGTCTCCTTTAACATCTCAAGCTGCTACTCTTGGATTTTATCTCATTTTTTAAGGTCAGTCTGTCTTAACTCTTTGCACATCCCTGGACTCAGGTTTCAACGTGAACTTGAATTGGTGGACAATATCTTGGACTTCAAAACAGGCTTGCGTCACCTAAAACCTAATTTTGCCTCTGAATTATTATTTGTATTTAAAATATAGCATTGAATAAGGCAATTTTCAAAAGTCAAATAATCCTATACATCTTAACACAAATATATATTATGCAAAACTGAGCCCCTTTAACCATGTTATATTTGTGTTTCCTTCTCATTTACCCATTCAAAGTTATATTTGCCATCAAGACACAAGTTTTCAGGAATCTGTGGACATGTGACTTGGTGTACATGTACAAGAAGAATGTTTACTATTTAATAAATTGTCATTTCTCATTTAAAATTTCTTAACACCTCCTACAGAATAAGATGCCTCAAGCAATGAAGAGCAGATGGAAAGAAGTGCTTTAAGAATGAACCAATTGACTGAAGAATACATTTTTTGAAATGGAAAAAAATAAATGAAATTGGTAAAAAGAATGGTCGATATTAAAAGTAGTTTAACTGGATGGAAAATTGAAAGTTATTGAAAGTGTACTATTGTGTGAAGCCATTTTGGTAATTTGACATTTTACTGATAAATACAAGTGTCTTGTCTCTTGAAAGGTTACTAATTACATGCAGTAAAAAAATATCTAATTGTTAGATTTTATTTTAAAATGCAACAAAAATAAAGATTTGTGTACATTTTTGTCTAATTACATGTGGTGATTTTTTTTGACAATTTTCCCAACACAGCGTATCTGTAAAGGCAAACGCATGTTCTAAAGAAGAGCCTGTGGCGGAGATTAAAAATCAATTCGGTTTACATTGTTTGCTGTATCTCGCTATGAGATCATCATTTGCTAGAATAAAATATAACTATAGCAATATATAAATAAGTATTAAGTACAATTGAAACTTACTATGATGTATAGAAAGTTGTGCAATTAATCACAATTATTACTCCAATGAATTACAAAAATTGTGTAAAAAACAACTGATTCTTTTGTGAAGGTTATGGAAGTTTGATCTGCCTCTCAAACCTCATGTAATCTACAGTAGCTTTCAGAAAATATTTTAGAATAATGAGGCTAGACATTGCTTTAAGATGAAGAAAACAAGGGTATGAAGATTACATGAAAAAAGACATGTTACATGAAAGACATTTTAGAGTGTGAAACATGAACTTTAAAATTGAAGCAAAAACTTTTGACAGTACACAATTACTTTTATTATTATTTTTCCATAACTGGCCAGCACTGATATATTGCACTGAGGAGTCTTGGAAGACATGATTGACATACCTTCCATGGGCTATAAAAAACAGCAGATTCCACTTACTATAATTTCCATCAGACATGAAGAGCTGCTAACCACAGCTCCTCATCTCCATCAGCAGCATTATTATCATTGGCCCAACATCAGGGAACTATCAACTTGAGTGACATTTCCAGGCCTCAGCTGCCTCCTCGTTTGTGCCAGGGGTTTCTACCATTGCCCGGAGGTACAGCACTGACAGACAGATATGCTCTATATGAGGGTAAGGTGGAACGGGAGAGCATGAAATCTATGGTTATTCTCAAAGCACTGACAGAGATGGGGTGCACTTCATTACATTTACTCAAATACATTCACTTGAGTAACTTTCATTAAAATTACACTCCTTGGGAGTAGGGCTATAGGCCTTTAGTTGTTTAGTCGATAAATCGGTCGATGGTGTCTTAGTCGACCAAAATTTGTATTAGTCAAATAATAATTTTATTTAGATCAGATACATAGAGACATGTAATAGTTTTGAGAGCTTTTGCCATGCCCCCTTTTTAGTTGACTAATTGATTGGCAGAACTTGTCTTTAGTATTTATTTGAGGGAGTTACTGCACCCCTATACTCCCCCCGGTATATTTGTTTTTTGTTGATTTTTATGTGAAAAAATGTGGTCACCTGAAGTTGTTTTAAATGTGCTATATAAATAAACTTGAATTGAATTGAATTAGTTGCCCATAAGTTGACTAAAGCCCTACCTTGGAGTAGTTTACTAGAACTTGTATAATATATTTTACAGTGCAGTAATCTTAAGTAAAAGTTTTAATAATAATATAAATAATGAATTAGTCTTACACAATGCTTTTCCCAGCACTCAAATACAAAGATTTTTCTCAACAATATTAAATGTTTTGAATGGTTTCTTGCACCGGTCCTTCAGATATTATTTAGTTTTTCTAATTTTTGTGGTCTATCCTTTGAAAATACCAGCTATTATGCATTATAATGTTACGCACTTCTGATAACCATTAGCTTTAAATTGTAAATCAGATAGTCAGTAGTCAGTAACCGTTTCCCAAATACTTTACATTTACGTCAGTTCCTTGGATGACTAATTGCTCTTATTTTAAAGTAAAGGTAGGTTACTTTTACTTAAAAACAATTTTTAGCTCCTCTACGCACTAACACAGCTCCAAAGTGCACGCAGCAGAAACAGTGTTATCCATAGAGACAGTAAACAAGGAGTGGGCTGGTACAAGCCCATGGTCAGTGGGAACACGTCAGAGGTGTCAATGACTGCGTTAATAGCAGCCTGTACCACGGCACCAGACTGTCTGACATACACACAATACCAAGATTATTTTTACCCGACAGAACAGTGAAAAACAAAGTGATGGTAGAGGTGCTAAGAGTGCTCCCATTGAACTAAAGTAAGGATGCTTTAAGTTCAAGGAAAAAGAAGGTATCCAAATTACATTAAAAAGCCAGGTGAATGTGTGAAACATGAACATTAAAACTGCTAATGCTATTACTGCCACTGTCAGTTTAGTACAATAACTGTTCATACTCAAAGCTCATATGGCATGTAATGAAATGTGTACTGCCAGTAAATCTATCTCAATTTCTGGATTTCAATATTGATTTCATGAACATAAACAAAATAAACTTCTTATTAATACCATTTGACACAAAAACATACCCTAATTGATTTCTCTAAAGTCTGAACTCTGCTCCAAACCACATGCTTTTACTGACACATGATGGACTGGACCTCTCAATCAAAAAGCATATAATTGATTAGAAATGACTGAATCTTCTTTAATTGCCCAGCCCTAAATGGCTAATACTGATGGAGTGTATTTGGTTATATTTAGATCTGAATACATGCATGCTGCTCCCTCTCACCATAGACAGAAGGAATACGTGTAATTGTCTTGGATGATTTGTATACAGTCCTGGCACTTTTACACGCAACTTTCTTTAAAAATAGCTCATGTGGATTATCAGTTATGCCCTATGATGAAGACAGTTACAAAAATAGTGTTGGTTGTTTATATGGGCTCTGGTCCTGTCTCTTTCCAAAATACTGTAAAATCTTATAGAGGATAGGATTTCTGATCTGTTCCCATTTCATAAGCCCTGACACCTGCTTCAGTCTAGCAGCTCATACTAGATTGCACTGTCAACAAGGTGCAAACTGCACAAGTGTCCCTCATCACGCCAATGACACTCCAGTTTTTACCCACTTCTACCACACTCTGTGCTTTGAGCTCAGCCCCACTGGTTGACCTGTTTTTCTCTGACTCTTCCCGAACCATTAAGTATAGATCCCATTGTCTTAAAAGTAAATTAAAGGTGTACTATGTAAGTTTTCTGACCTGCTTGTCTCCATGGATATGTTATTGCTTTTCCTGGAATTTTTCACAGTATGACATTAGACTTAGAGAAGCAGGTGACTCCACTTTTCCAAGGGTGAGCAGTAAAAACACCTGTAATTTATTAGATGCAACACAGATAAAGGTAATGCCATATGGTGGAACATTCCAGGCAATAACATCTCCCTCGAGTCACGCAAGTGGCGGACCCCCTCCAGAAAAGTTGTATACTGCACCTATCTTAGCTTGCACAAGAACAGCAAAGTAGTCGGTTATGTGGTTCAAAATATCAATGCACATAACACCGAACTGCAGTTCAATCTGGGTTTTTATTAACACTATATTTGTAATTTATAATTATAACTTTTCATATACTTCCTTTGGCATTTACACCGCACATGTCTCCAGTGTAGCAGAAATGTTATTAGATTTCCAAAAATATCAGGCACTGACAGGCGGTTAATGGTCTATAAGATCACCTTTGCTATTTAGAAAGTGACAGCCATAAAGATAACAAAATGGCTAAACTGAAGTTTAATGTCATTCATGAACTGAAAGTGAAAGTTTTGTATAAAAAGCTCTATATAACACTATAAGCATGCTGATGGATATATAATCAATCATTAATAATACAAAAATATATTGGAGGTGTCAATATACACTTATACACTTACACTTATACATATATAAGTGAAAAAGTAATGCAACATGCTAGAGGCATTTAAACTGGTTTAACACAAGATCAAAAGCGGATACAAATAGTGACTTTTTCAATTTATTCAAATTTTCCACAATCCACAATATTTTTTAAACAATTTAAAAGCATTACTTTATCACCTACATACAAAGCACTTTGACTGCAGAAATCATATGATATTTGCATGTACTGTGCAACCTCATTTTCTCTGAGGTGGATATCAAACTAGGGGCCTCCCAGAAGTGCTTGTGATTTTATCAACCGACCACATTTACAACATATAACACATACAAAAAACTCAATATCCACAGTACTTGACATTTTTTCTTTGAGGAATCTACACAAAATCCAAAATTGTTCCAGTAAAGTACATATTCATTTGCCTGTGGTACAGATGTGCCAGCATGTTGAGGATGTAAAGAGCTTACCTCCAGGTCAGAGATCTCTTGTCGTTATGTGTCAGCCTTCCTTTATGGGGTCGGGGTGACTATTCAAACTGTCGAGATAATTCGTGCTAGTTTAACCTCTGACAATGTCAACTCAAAAAGACGCTGCAGGCTATGAGTGCCACACGTCACTCCATCACAAGCCACTATCTTTTTATAATGCCACGAGTTCAGCCAGCGCTGTCGGCATGTTGAGAGAAACTTTGTCCACTAATTGGAACGGGTAATGCATCATGAAGTTGAGATTGTTTTACTGAATAAAAGCTCTCATATGAGTTATTATGGGTCTATAAAAGTCTGCAGCAGTATCATCGTATTACCAGAGACGAGATGTAGCTGCCAGTAGATTGCATTTTGGTTTAAACTTAACTTTGAATAAATGGTATCTTATAAATCTTAATGTCATTGCTATAAAAAGTTGCATTTATGTCAAATGGTGTTTATATAAGATAGACTGAGGCCAAAATACTTCCTTTTCAACTCATAATGGAAAATAATACGTCTTGCCTTTGCTGGTGACTTTATATTGTCAACACTGAAGGAACAACTGGTCAGATACGTCCCAATAGCAGATTGAATGATGGGTCATAATGTATTTCCAGTTCTGAGTGCAAAGTGATCGCTTTCATGGGGAAGTAAGAGGAACCTTCAACCTTTACCACTGACAGAGTATGGGTTTTTACCAACCATATCCCTCCCATGTAAGGGTTCTGATCCACTCCCAAATTTTTATCACCGAACAAAAAGGGGAGTCTCCTTTTTCAAATATCAGATAGATACAGCGAAGAGCTCAGGAAGGATTGCTGAATGTAAACTGGGAAAAGTTGGTAAGTATACAATTTTTACTCATCATTTATTTGATTAAAATGTTTTGAAATGTTCTGGAAATGTTTTGCACATCAAAAATAGATAGCATGTAATTCATTAATGTGATAATAGCAGAAAGCAAGTACGTCAGATCTTTCAGGCTCATTTTA
This sequence comes from Periophthalmodon schlosseri, assembly GCA_000787095.1. Classification (NCBI taxonomy): domain Eukaryota; kingdom Metazoa; phylum Chordata; class Actinopteri; order Gobiiformes; family Gobiidae; genus Periophthalmodon; species Periophthalmodon schlosseri. The sequence continues at coordinate 29,826 of KN471811.1, forward strand.
GTGTTGCATGGCTTAGCAAGATGTTCAGCTGTGTTCCATTTCATCGCTATATCTCACCGGGATACAGGGACAGGAAAAGTAAAATGAGTGAAGTCTATTCTCTGTTTTTAATCCTGTCGACACAAAGTTTTCGACAGACAATGTGACCTGCCCGGTGGGTTCTAATGGCTAATCAGCAGCACTTCAAAGTCTCCACCTGAACTCTCAGCTGGAGATACTCAAAGGAATTTTAGTAATTGTAGCTTTTGCATTTTATTACCTCAACTAAAAATGAATGGCCATGTCAGTTATCCAAAAATGTTCTCCTATTTAGTCCAACTTTAAATTCCAAGTCTCAATCCTATTTGGCTATCTGCTTAATACTCCATTGCGTTGTTTCATAGGGTTCAGTTTCCACATTATATGCGTAATTTTGACAACTTTTAACCATTGAAAAGATATAATATAGTGTGATGAATTATTGATTGTTATGGCAATGGGATTGAAAATGTATAAAATGTACAGGAACCACAGAAATCAATAATTAATCCAGTCATGATAATTTATTATTAACATCTTTCAATAAATAAATAAATAAATAACTGTTTTGGCCCAAATTAATTACGTATACCTTTTCTTTCACTAGTGGGGAAATTATTCTTATTGTTTTTAAGTAGTACATTTTAAAATTTGAGCTGTAAAGGGTATAGAATAATAAGCATCTCACTATAGAAACTAATAAATAGGGTTTCTAAATGAAACAAAGTTCACTGGGATTATACTGATTTAAGTTTATAGTGGCAGTGGCATAAAGTAGTCTTTAATATATTCATTTATGTTTATCAATTATTGTGTCAGGCCTTGGCCAAAAATACACAATTGATAATATTGAAATGGATGCCTGAGGAAGGACAAAGCATCTTAGTACCAAGGATAAGCATCCTTGAGGCAGTCTGATGCTGAGACACAGACTCTGGCTATGTTTGGAACCCACTTCAGTTATATGGCCGGCCCTGCTATCTGACTCCAGCAGCAGTTGGGCAGAGTCAGCCATAGGTGGGATTTCACATTCCTCATTTACAGTGTTCCACCAAGGCAACTGTCTTCACAAGTCCCCACCCGCACCCCCTCCTCACCCCACCCCCACCCCCTCCTGACAGGCCGGTGTCCTCAG
>KN471811.1:31014-67788 GCA_000787095.1 Periophthalmodon schlosseri
CACCTGACAGGCTGATGTCATCAGGCCACACCGGAGCAAGTATCAGAGTTCAGCTTCTTTCAACCTTTTCTGGCTCTTGAACCTGAAAATAGGTCTTCCTGCTTCTCATGACCCCAGCAACAGAAATGGGTCAAGTTGAGTCAAGTTGCTAACCAACTGCAATTTCAAAAGGCATTTCCCCATAGGATTTAAATTTCTGTATTACACAGATACTTTATTGTTAAAAAATGTTTTTTTTCCGATTGTTTATGTGGAGTTTTCAGTAAATGATGTATAGCAAACAATATTTATTAGTTTGAGGTCCAATTTTAATGTAATCTATTTTCAACTATAATAGGAAATACACTGCTGGGTCACATTTTTTTCTAATGTGGAATTTTACATTATTTCTCTGTCTATTTTCTCATTATAGCTTATGTATAATACTCTCATTTTCTCACATTTGTTTAAATATTTTACATCTTGCATCTACTTTTGAACCCTGCCCTTAAGTTTGGGAACTTTTAATTTGAATTAATACTTCTTTAATCATGTTTGACAATTAGCACAAGATATGTGTTTATTTGTTTAACACATTTTTTAACCATCTGACTTTTACACAGTATAAGGAGAATACTTTCCATACTCTGGTGGCACTCAACTGCTGAAAACATGAGTTCAAATCAGGATCCTCCAGCTAAACCACCAGGTAAACCTTTTATTTATTGTATGTTTGGCCTTTGACTAAACACTAAAATGGTATTGACTATCCACTAGAACCAGACAACTAGAACATATGTTATTTATCTCTATGGGCCCATACATCCACCTGAGTTTTATTTCTATATACTTGGGACTCATGATGGTTTATGGGTGCTATCAGTTTTGCACACAGGTACACATTAGTCTTAAAGGTGTCCTGAGGCGTGCCTGGTCGAAAAGCAGCAGTATTTTAGGACCAATTGGTATGCATGAGCCAACACCTGACTGTCTCCCCACACATGGATTAGGTGTGAATCATCCTTCAGGAACAAGGTTACAAGAATACTCTCTGCATTTAGAAAAGAGCCCAGCCATCCCCAGAGAAATCATACATACACTCTTTATGCACATATTAAACCTCGTCTTCAACTTGTTGAGTGGCTGCAGAAGAGTAACTGAGGGAATCACTGATGCTGCACTACAAAGTATAATAAAAATGCCAGGCTCAAAACAATGTTTATCTCAGCATATTATATAAGTATGCCCTCATAGTGAAATAGCTGCTACCCAAAGCCATCAAGGCCCTAGCTTTGAGCAAACAAACACACCAAATGTAGTTAACTTATATAAGACTCACTATAGATGAAAGGTGACTTTATGAATGAAATCATTACAAGCAAACAAAATTCAAAACTACCAGGGCATTGTGCACACATGAACAAATGAACTTTGAAATGATGCCTCTCTTTATTTTCCTTTTAAATATGTTTATGTTGAATAACAGCTCAATAGAAAAGGATGACATAATATGGTGATGGCACGGTGATGGCCGCAGTGATATAGAATGTGATTTGTTGTCGGACTACTTGTGCTTTATAAAGTATTAACACACAGCAGTTAGCCACTGGAATTCTCACTGACTGTGGTATAATATTCTATAAATTACTGAACAAAGCCTGTACGGATTACAGCAAAGTACTATTTTAACATACTTGCTTTTATTATTGTCTAACACATTAATTGAATAGTGCCATATGATAGACACCCATTGATCACTTACTGTGACTTCTAAACAAGAGTAATTTGCCCTTTCTATATTAGCACCGCAGAGTCAGAGCATGAACCAAGCCTGAGTCACTATGCAAGGCAAATGCATGGCACAGCTAAGTGACCAACAGATGGGCAGCTGTGATCTGCCATTTCAACAGGTGCCAAATGAACTAGCATCTAAACATGTCTGAGTCATCTGTCATTGGGATCCCTGGAAGTGTGTGTCATTGTCATTGCTCCCATCAGTAATGGTGGGATATAAATATCTTAAGATGATTTAAACATTAAAGACAGGGAGAAAATACTGCAAGGCCATTGTAGTTTGGTCTATAAATAAAGGCTAGCGGTGTGGCTGCAAGACAAAAAATCTACAAGGAAATGTCGACCCCCGGTGGACTTTCATACAACTACAACAAATATGTGGACCTTATACCACATTCAGGCGCCTGCTTTGATTGGCCTAATTTGAAATATCTGCATATTGCAGTTTTAATAACTGAATTAATTGTATTTAAACAGTTTAATTAATCAGATCTATTATTATGGGAAAAAATATGTAAAACTTCACTTCACTTCACAGCAGTACATGTACTCATAATTGAGCAACTTTTTATTCATTTATTCATCTTAAAAGTCTCCTTACCTAACTGAAATCACTCATTTACAGTAATTTTAGTATAGACTGTTACCTCCTGCCACTGTTGATCAGTGGTATAGACTGAGATCAAATTATTTCTAAAGTCATGTGTTAGGGGATGAAAGATTTCCTACAAAAGCAAACAAATAACAGTATTTAAATAGCATAAATGACACACTCCTCAAATTAACATTCAATAATTTCCTTCGCAGTGGCTATAAAGAAGAGGTCCAAGGTGCCTGGTGTGATGGTTACACAGTTTGTTGAGATTGTCCCCATAGGAAAGACAACTCCAGACTTCACTAGAAAACCCATGCCTTTAACCATACAACAAGGTAAGAAGAGATGTTGCTAAATAAGGTATGTTCTAAAAGATGTTTGCAAACTGCTTTCCTTAACACATAAACACATAAATTCTTGTTTTTTATTGTTTTTGTTTTTTATTTTGGGGTTTTTTTATAGGAAAAAAGGCAGTTTTTAAAGCAATGGTTAGTGGAATACCAGCGCCGACAGTGACCTGGACAAGAAACAAATGTGAGATGAATGATCCAGAGAAGTACAAAATCAGATTGGATGAAAGATCTAAAGAGTATATTCTAGAGGTGAAAATTACAAAAATACACAAGAGATACTATCAAATTCTAAAAAGCTGAAACACTAGTTTGTATTTTTTATTGGTACATTGCTTTACTTATAGAAGATATTTTACTTATTTATTTATTTATTTATTTATTAGATACCGGATGTACAGCCTGAGCAAAGTGACACATACAAATGTACTGTCACTAATGTATTTGGTGAAGCCATCAGTACTGCCATTCTAAATATAATCCCAGGTAAGCCATAGTCATACAGTGCCTATGCCAGACATGTCGTTGCCACATATTTTCAAAGCTTGATGTTTTTATGTTTCCAGTTAAAGCCAAGAAAAAGGGTGACAATGGTATGGGACACCATTAATAACAGCATATTAAGAGTTGCATGGTAAACTAAAAATGCTATTTACTTTCAGATGATCAGGGACCAAATGATTTCCGTTCAATGCTGAAGAAAAGGTAAGACAACAGACTTTTTCCACTGTGTGCCATTATAAAGCCTTGTAGGCCCAATAACCTTGCTTTCATTTGTCAGAGTCGTTACCACCAGGAAGAAACAGCTCCCACCACCCAAAGAGGGAGAGATTGATCCCAAGCTTCTGGAGCTGCTCCTCTGTGCCCCAAAGAAAGACTATGAGAAAATCTGCTTTGACTTTGGTGTCACCGACTTCCGCTGGATGCTCAAGAGACTCAAACAACTGAAAAAGGAAAGAGAGGATGAGCAGGCCAAGGTACTGTGCAATGCAGGTACAAATCTTGGTTTAAAAGAAGAAAACAAAAACTGACAAAATACTGTGTGGTTGTTGTGTATGCAGTTTGGATATATAGATATACTGTACTTATGGTTGGCACTCTTGCCTGATAGCATTGCATGTACTCCTTGTGTCTGAGTGGGTTTTCTCGGGCATCCTAGTATCAATCAACCCAAAACATGTACAATAAGATAATCCTTCAGCTAGGTACTCCTCATCAAGACTCGTTGAAGAATGGGTGAATTGCATTTAATTTTTTCTATGATAATTGAAAAAAGTCATTATCTTAGAGCTCTTTTCAAACACAGCTATTAAGCATTCTAAGGTGTCATAACTATTATCATAAGAAAATGTTTCCAATTTCACAGCTCATTTGCATGGAAAGCAACAGTACTATAATAATGTTTGTAGGTTGTGGAGGCGCTGGATGAGGTCAAACAAATTGAAGTGAAACCCAATGGGAAAGCTGAATTTAGCGTCGATATGAAGCTGTTGGATCCCAACAGCGCAATTAACTTATATAAGGTAAGATCACACACTCCAAAAGAAATAACAAGAACATGATTATACTATGAAAACCAATGGGTAACTTGTCTCAAAAGGATGGAGTTTTGATCCCATACAGCGATGATGAAAACGCAAAGCACTGTTTGAAGAGAGACGGGACAAAGTATGTTTTCAGCATCAAAGATCTGAAGCCAGAAGATGCAGGTTTCTATCAGCTCGATGTGGAAGATGCAAATGTACTTACAACAGACTTTAAAGGTAAAATCCTGCTATATACACAATGATAAGAGTAAAATGTTGAAAAATAAAACTATTTGTTCTTGTGTGTAGTCCCTGCTGTGGAGTTTGCAGCGCAGCTCAAAGACGTGAAGGCCGTTGAAAGCGAGGACGCCGTCTTTCAATGCGTCCTTTCCACACCTCTGAACAGAATCACTTGGTCGTCAGAGAAAGGTTCCCTTGACAACGAGGACAAATATGAGATCACCGTGTCTGAAGACATGCTAACTCACACGCTCAAAGTGAAAAACTGTGACCTTAAAGATACTGGGACGTACTATGCAATAGCTGGGATAACATCAAGTAAAGCATCTCTCACAGTTGAAGGTGGGGCATCTTTGACTTGAAATACTAACTTTTTGATCTGACATTTTATATTATGTATTTTATGCACCTGAATTTTAACTGTCAAATGTCTTAAATGCTACCAAATGCCATGTCTAAAATATTAATAAAACAATGATAGCTTAAATTGAAAAAGAAAAGTGATATCTATGGGCATCTGCGTCAGAGCTGGTACAAAAATCATTGTGGGTCCTCCTAGTCTATAATATAAAACTGTAAAGCACATAGGTAGAAAAGGCTGTCTTCTGACTAGTTAAGCCCATAGAGTTCGCCTTAAAAAAGCAATGAAAAAAAATAAGTATAGGTGGTTCATAACAATACAGAACCAGTTTTAATCTGAGTTCTACCTAGAGATAAACATAAAACTTAAGATAAAGATACAATAATAATAATGTAATCTCTGTAATAAAAATGTTAAGTATTCATTTTGTGCAGACCTAACTGATAACAACCAAATGTATTTATTTCTGCTAACAAACACTTTAACAAACCGACTATTCCTACAGCTGATCCAAATGCTGGAAAAAGGGACAAATCAGGAGAAGATCTGTCTAATTCAGCGGGGTTACAGAAAGAAGATGCAGACACGGACGGACATGGGAAGGATGGGGGAGATGCAGGAAAAGGTGATGATGGATCCGGAGGAAAAACTGATGACGACGATGGGACAAAGAAGAAACCGAAAAATGTTCCGCTGGTTACAGACACAACAAAAGGTCATAAACTAAACCTCGTTGTAACTAACTGAGCTGGTATTTTGAAATTAACTTGTGAATTTGTGTTGCAGACCGAGGTGTTCAGTTTGTCAGTGGATTGTCCGATACGAAAGCTAATGTTGGAGAAAGAGTGGAGTTCTCCTGTAAACTCAGCAGTGATACAGCTGTGGGGAAGTGGTACAAAAATGGAAAACTGGTAAGAATCAGATTATTGTGAATGGAGGAACTTCATTTGTAGAGTTAGCTAATTACTAGATGATCGTGTATCCTGGCAGTTACTTTTAAATCATTTTTTGATTACTTGTTGATGGTTCAATATTCTATCTGAGCACTGATAAAAACACAATTAAAATGGCTTCAACATTAAGAGGCTATGAAAGTATAATTTATTTTAGCATTCTTCCTGGTCAAAAAACTACGTCAGGGCTGTAGCTAACTAACAATTATTTTAGAAGTTGACTAGGCAGTGATTATTTTTGCCAATTCGTCAACTAATCAAATGATTATTTCTAATGTGGCTTGGAGTTTTTATTTAATCAGTTAAAACTAAAATAACCCACATGGATGTGTTTTGAGAGAGAATCTATACTAAGTAAGTATATTAATCATGGCAACCCTATAGCCTTAGAGAGATTGATTTTCTTTCTTTCTTTTTTCAAGCTAACTGAAGAGGATGGAGTAACCATTATTAAAGATGGGGCATGTCACAGGTTGATTATAAATTGTTGCAGTAAAGAAGACGCCGCTGTGTACCGTTTTGAAGCCGAGGGTCGAAAATCAGAGGCCACACTCACTGTTGAAGGTCCTAACAAAATGGCCTTTTAATTGTATTCTTAATAGTTTGGTCATTGTTTAATTCTTTATTTTATCTATTGTCCATATGACTTATAGATCCACCAAAAGTTGACTTGGATGCTTTAGGTAAATTCTCCCAACCTGTTATAATAAAAGCAGGAGAAACTGCAGAATGGAAACTGCCTTTTTCTGGCGGGGCTCCTATAACCGTCCAGTGGTTCAAAAAGGATGACGAGCTTTTGCCAGGCCTAAATGTGAAGATTGAAACATTCGACACAAAGAGCCAACTGCGTCTTACAAAGTGCCAACGAAAAGACAGCGGGGAGGTGAAAATCAGACTGAAAAATGAGTATGGAACTTTTGAAGCAACCTCAAAACTCATAGTTCTAGGTAGGTATTTAGGGATGTCATATTAGGTTAGGATTATTGTTAGAAAAAACATCATAATTTTACGGTTATTGACACCATGACAAAACATTTTTGAAATTCTTGATTCACTTTTATTCACTCTTGTAAGTGGCCAGCTTTATCAAATTGAGCTTAACAAATGAAAAAGTAAAAATGATGTGGCATAAGCAGACAGCTATAAAAGCAGTTGACAGGCTCTACTTTTATGCAGGGTTACCCTTTAAAAGTTATGCAACTATTGTAAAAACAAGCACCGGTACTTATTCTTGCTCCAAAAATTACACTGTGACCTAAAATTATTAATAATCAACAGCTATCGATTATTTGAAAAAAATTAATCCTATATGTATAATAAATGTCTACATTACAGTAGCAAATTCCAGCTGATTGTGCCTTGTTCTTCCAGATAAGCCAACCCCACCTCAGGGGCCTGTCGACATTATGGAAAGTGCTGTAACATCTGTCGAATTTAAATGGAAGCCGCCAAAGGACAACGGTGGCTGTCCCATCATAAGCTACATGATTGAGCGTCAACAAGTAGGACGCAATAAATGGACTAATCTGGGCGAGTTTCCTGGCGACAATCCAAGTTACAAGGATTCTGACGTGGATCCGGGAAGGAGGTATTGTTACCGCATCCGAGCCAAGAACGCAGAAGGCATAAGTGATTACCTGCAGACGGAGGACATAGCAGCTGGTGTTCTACGTGAGTAATTAAGTTAATGTGTCTAATTAGCTGTGTTTGTAGTGCAATGCTTAATTTAGCAACCAACAGTCATATTTATACCCAAAACATTGGATCCTACTTAAACTGCATTAAGCATAAATACTGAAAGTAAAAGTGTAAGGTCTTTGTGCTAGTCCCAAGCCAAGCTAAATAGAGAAAGTTTATCAGGAAGGCCAACCGGCGAAGCCAAATAAATCTAAAATCTAGCATATTTAGGAGGCAGATTATTTACCCATAGACAAGAAAAACCAAATTTAGCTACATTTTGTATAGTAGCCTAAATATAATATGCAAATCAGTATAACCAAATTATCAATCGTATGGTTAAGGAAATACTCAATTTGTAAATCCTTATGCAAACTTACAATGATGAAGAATATGTAAAAGTTAGTTGTAACGGAAAATAACATGTTAAAATAGTATACAACATCATAAGTTATACATCTTATAATTTGTAAATAAATCGTTTTGCATAGTAATTACTTTCTCACCAAGAAGTACAAAATAGTAAATGTAATAAAAACTGTATGTCACTAAAATTGTTGATGCTATAGGCTACCCTGGAGCACCATCAGCGCCAAAAGTGGTCAGTGCTTTTAAAGACTGCATTAATCTAACCTGGTGCCCTCCTTGTGACACGGGAGGAACCAAAATAGTGGGATACAATCTGGAAAAGAAAAAGAAGGGCACCAATTACTGGAGCCTTGTGAACCAGGGAGGGCCAATTAAAGGTACAATTAAAACAAGACAAGTCTTATGATCATTGTAATACAGTATTTGTATTTTTATAGATACAAAGTTCTCAGTCAAAGATGTCATTGAGGGAGCAGCATATGAATTTAGGGTCTCAGCCATCAACCTCTCTGGGGCTGGAGATCCAAGTATCCCATGTGAGACAGTGTACGCAAGGGACCCTATGAGTAAGTTCAAGGTGCATTATGTAACTTTTCTGGTAGAGGGGGTGCTACCTCTTTGTCTCCATGGAGATTACTTTGCCTTGAGTGTTCGATAGTATGACATTGCACCTATACAATTCCAATGACACAAGAAAGTGACACCACCAGGCAAAGTTACAGGTAACATCTGTGAAGTGGTGACCCCTCTCCCCCAGTAAGAATGTTTGTCAAGGTATTTTTAGGAAATAAAAATACATGTAATTGAATACATGCATGATAGATAAGTTTAATGCCAAACTGTGGAAGACAAGCAAAGTAATAACATTGAAACATGCAGGCGGTAGATCCCCACCAGAAAAAGTTACATAATGCACCATTAAAGTTTAAATATGTCTTATCAATGCATGAAAAAACAATGAATTACTTTCATTTCAGAACCACCAGGCAAAGTAACTGACCTAAAACTAACATCATCCAGCTACACGACCTTCTCTCTGGCCTGGACAAAACCAAAAGAAATCAAAGAGGTGCAAGATGAAGCCTTGGGGTACTATGTAGAAATCAGACCAATAGAAAGCCTTGACTGGACCCGATGTAATAGCACCCCAATTACTCTAACTTCTTACACAGTGCTTGGCTTGAAGGCAATGGCCGCATACTGGATCAGAGTAATTGCCACAAATTATGGAGGTGATGGAGAACCTCAGGGCTTCGACAACTACTTCATTGCCATGCCACCTCCTGGTAAAGAGACACTACAATCCGAACAAAAACATCTGCAAACCATCACAGGGACATTTCATCACATATATAAGTTTTAATAAGTTAAACACAAACATCAAAAACTATTTTACAACTCAGAAAAGACTATCAGCAATATGCTTTTATGTAGTATTATGTTTTGGGTTTTTTTCACAGTAAGACCAAAGTTCACTGATCGCAACATGAAGACATTTATGGTGATACGACTTGGATATACTGTTCGGCTCAACATCCACTTTGAGGTACTTACCTTGTGTAAAGTATACAGCAAACAGAAAAATAAATATACAATATATATAATAAATATTCAGTATGCTGTTTTTCTTGTGTACCAGGCCTCTCCTCTGCCAGAGGTCACCTGGCTAAAAGATGGCCTGCCACTGGGCAAACACGTGACTGTCACCAACTCAGACAAAGGCTCTCAGCTGCTTATTCCAACCTCCGAGCGGACAGACTCTGGCATCTACACAGTCACCGTCAGGAACATAGTGGGAAATGAAAGCTTCAATGTGGAAGTTCGAGTTACAGGTCAGTAACTCCTTAAATGGCATTGTATGTAGATAACCCTATAATGAATATTAGGATAAATTGAACAAAATCTTTACTTTTGAAATGGAAAAAGCAATTAAAAAGACAGGCCTACAAGTCTCAGCATTTTCTAGAACTGTATCAAAACTGTGTCACAACTTTTTCTAAAAAAAAGTTGCTCAATACTTGTGATGTACAATACCACAGTGACAAAAATACACTTTATTATCAGGTACATTTATGTAGTCCAACAATAAAATATTAGAAATAACAACAGGTATTCTTTTGAGTATCAATTTATATCTGTATACCAAGCATAGTCTAAACCTACTGTAAAAGAAACAGTCAATATGAAACAAATGGCACACTAAAAAGCATACATTTACTTTCTTACAGACATTGCTTTTGCAATGATTATGTACTGGTAACCCCTTTTTACTTAAATTTTATAGGACCATTAGGCTAGCAGTATTCTCTAGACACTAATTCAATGCAAAAAAAATATCTGTGTGTTTCCTAGACGACCCGAAGCCTCCAGGGGCAGTGGAGCTGATTCAGAACACCCCCGGCACGGTGACCCTGTGCTGGACCCCCTCCCCAGACGAGAAGAGAGACGACCGATTGCACTACATGGTGTCCAAGAGAGACTCCTTCAAACGTACATGGAGGACTGTGGCTGACAACCTCTACAATAACAGGCTCACAGTGGTCAACATCGTGCCTGGAAGAGAGTACGACTTCAGGGTGTTTGCCAAAAATGACATGGGACTTTCAGTACCCTGTAATGCCCCGCCATTTCAGACCAAAAAAGAAAAAGGTATGTGTAAAAAAAACTAAAATATTTAATAAATAACACTAGCCTACAGTCTACATTTGGTGTAAAAAGCTTTTACATAATGCTGTCACATTGTATTTACTACTACACAGTTAAACAGAACCATTTTGAGCCTGGATTTAAACATTGTCAAAGTAACGGCCTGTCTTACATCTACAGGAAGACTGTTCCAGGTTTTAGCTGCATAAAACTGAAATGCTGATTCCCCATGTTTTGTCCTGACTCTGGGCACCAGCAGGAGGCCGATCCCTGAGGTGCTTAGAATGTGAGATGGTTCATATGGCACCAACATGCCGGAGATGTATTTTGGTGCTAGGCCATGGAGAGATTTGTACACATGCAGAGCTGCTTTAAAGTCTATTCTCTGAGCCACAGGAAGCCAGTGCAGGGACCTGAGCACAGGACTTATGTGCTCGTACTTCCTGGTTCTAGTCAGGACCCGAGCAGCAGCATTTTGGATGTACTGCAGGCCAGTTTGGAGAGGCCAGTTAGCAGGACATTACAGTAGTCTAACCTACTGAAGACAAACTCATAGATAAGTCTCTCCAAATCTGGTTTAGACAGCATACTTTTGATTTTTGCAATGTTTTTTAGATGTTTGTATTGACACCAATTTAGATTTTTTTCACAGTACTGCTAAATCTTAATTTATTTTTCTGAACAACAGAGAAGCTGACAGTGAAAATCCCAGAGCCAGTATCTCTGGATCTCCAGTGTCCCCCTTCGATCATTGTACCATTGAAGATGCGCACAGCTCCACAGGGCTACGAGTGCTGCATGAGCTGTGCGGTAAAGGGCAACCCGACTCCAAGAGTCACTTGGTACAGAAACAACCTGAGCCTCAACACCAACCCAAACTACCACATCACCAATGTGTGTGGGGTCTGCTCCCTGCTCATCCTGCGCGTGGGGGCCAAGGACTGCGGGGAGTACAAAGTGGTTCTGGAGAACAAACTAGGTGTGGTTGAGAGCTCCATGACACTCAATGTCAGAGGTATAGTGATTCGGTTTTATTTTTGACAAGTTTTGAAAGTGTGATCTTCAGTATACAGTTATAATGAAAATGTGTTTCTTTACAGAGTGAGAAGATGAATGGACAATGCGTAACAAGAAAAAATACTATAGAGACTAGACTATAGATTTGAATGTGTTTTAGTCTGGGTGCTGGGTGCTTTTAAAGTAAAAAGACAAAGGTAAAATTGGTATGTAGTCCTCTGTGGGCCTGCTTTATGTCATCATGCAAAAGTTAATCCAAGTACAAATGTGTCCAGACAGCACATAATAAATAAATGCAATCCTTATCTGCTGCCAGTAGATGGTGCCTCTCTACTCATACAAGCCTTTGATACACAGATGTACATGAGTATGTGGGTAGCTAATCCTGGGTAGATTGAATAAGGCTCACAGCAACTGTATTCTGACAATGCCATATGCTATAACTATAAAGTAAAATGTTCATCGTTTTGACAAAAAACTGTTTGGCCAAAAGGAGTAGTAAGGGATTTTGCCTTTATATAGTAGAAAACCTATTTTTCACTTTTAATAAAGGAAATACTATTATTAGCTGTAACACAGTACCTTTTGAGAGCCCTGGTAAACAATGCTGCTGTCAGAGCCATGTGTCCACAAACACACACATACACACGCTTGGGGTTTCCATGCTTTTTGGGGACATTACATACATTTTCTTGAGCCTGATTCAAACCTTAACCATAATTAATACCTGCCAAACCTTAATCTAAATCCTAAACTTAACCTACATTAACCCATACTGTGCCTTTAAACCAAGTTGTTTGAAGGCTCTGGTTGTGGGTACCCACATAGTAAAACATCCCGATGTACTGACTGTATACAGATTTGAATCCCCACAGTGTGATGAATACCTGCCCACAGGCACACACACACACACACACACACACACACACACACACACACACACACACACACCACACACACACACACACACACACATACACACACACACACACACACACACACACAGCGTCTATGGCCCGCCTCCTCTCTCTTTCCCCTCAGCCCCTCTCAGTCCTGCTGTGTTCACTCTCATCTGATGCACATGGACATCACCTCTCGGGATACAGCTGGATTACACCCATGTCCACTGAGGCCAGGAGTTTAATCTTCAATTTTTTACACTACTTACTGTGAGAAAAGGGCAACAGTTTAGACCAGCAGTTTGGAAACAATGTCAACAGTTGTATCTAACAATAAAGAAGAGACAGGAGTGAGAAAAACGCTGTCAGGCGCTTCTTCAGCTTCTACCACTGCCACTTCTAACAGCCTGAGGGTAAGGCCCCTGTCTCACCATTCAAGACAATTATCCATAGTATGCTGTTTTACAAGATTGTGTGGATTTTTTCAACTCAAACCATATGACACTGGGACACCATATTTCTCTGAGAATCTTCTAGAGTTAGAGTGGACAATATAATAACATTTTCATTGTTTTTACTTGTTGTGTCAAAGGGCACTCGTATGTAGCAAAAGCCCAAAGTAATAAAAATGCTATTGTAACTAAGTCAGGAAGCATTGATAGTTGTAATGTTTCTTTTCCTTGGGAACATTTTTGACATTACTTACTATTTTAAAATATGTAGTCAACCAAGTAATGGTTTTCCAGTAATGCAGGAGGTTTCACATAGTAGTGCTGGTAGTCAGTGGAGTGGTATAAAGTAGTAAAGGTTGTAGTCTCAAAACTAATATAATAGTAGTTGCAAAACTAAAACTGCACATGTACACTTCTTGCACATGTGGGAGTTGCGTCATGATGCTTACAATTACTTGATTTTTATCAAAAAGTAAATACCGTAAAATCTGATACTAAATTGTAGTGAAAGAAAAACAAACTTGAACAGGATTTAAAGAATGCAGGCCGTATTAGGTGCATAATCCCCTGTTTATATGAAGTACGGTCCAGGAGAACTGGACAGGAAGTGAGGATGAGGAGAGAAAGAGAGATAGGATGACACCGAGAGGAAGGGGGGCAGAGCTCTGTGTGGGAACTAAGACTTTGTATTTATGGATGTTTATCTTTTTGTGAGTCCTGGGGGAAACTCACATTTTCCACTTGAGAATATCTGGTCAACAGACTCCAAGTTCCTCAGGAGACCAGGGACAGCTGAGTGACGCTCATAAGCAGCAGTACATGAGGCCAAGTGAACAAAGTGCACGAGTCCCTCCAAATGTTTATATGTGACGTCTTTAACTAAGGCAGTGCGTTCTCCAAATCCAAACAGTGTAGTTATTAATATACATTCAGCCAGGGTTTCCAAGTGTCCAGAGACAGGCCAGAGGAAGCTGACATCACAGAGGTACAAATCTAAGGTGATGTAAACTTCAACAAAGAAGCAACACAACTATTTACAAGTTCACAGTTCATATTTGTAATGGTGGGATTTCAATGCGTTAATAATCTCTATCTATATTTCACCGTAATGTATTTATGTGGAAGTAAAGAGGAAATAGGAAGGTTTGATATTTTTATTACTCCAATTGAATAACAATGTCTAGAATTACAACTGATTAATCTGATGCCAGTCCATATGGCATTACATAGGAGAAGAGGGGAAAGCTTTACACTGGTTTCACTTCTACACACCTCTCATTGAAAAGCAATGAGAATCCTTCAGACTAAATTGTTATAACTTCTTTGATGGATTGCATTGCTTTTTACTTTGCTCTTGATCTCGAGAGTGAAAGCACTGCATAGCTTGTCCAACTTCAGCAGGCAATAATGGACAAAATCTACAGCTGCCGCCAGAGCCATGACCTTATTTGGATGCATTGAGCTATCTGCACTTGTCTGTGTATTTAAAGGTTCAGTTCATCTCCCTGTCTTTAACTTGGCTTAGTATTTCAGACTGCAATAATTTTGCTGTAGGAAAACTGAAAAACGATCTGTCATGTGAGATTTTTCCTTGTTACACTTCAAAGGCTTTTAGTTTTGAAAAAAAAATCCTCAAATTGAATCACCACAATTTTTTATTTGATTTTATCTTAATACTAATATTACCATTTACTATAAAAAATAGTTCTCAAAGTCAGAATTCTGCTCCAAATCACATGTGTTTACTGACAAAGGACTGTAGAGTCCTTGATTAAAAAAAACAAATCATGATTATTAGAAATGATAGAAATGTGATTAATTGCACAGCCCTACTTTTAGCTTTAGTTTAGTATAATCTTATAATAGACTCATATTGTCTATTATAAGATTTTTTTTTATTGGTTGGTAGCACTTTATTTTATATTAGCATGGAAACAGGATGGTGGTTTTCAGTTTCAAGAATGTGCGAAAGAGCCTTAACAAGTTTTACTAGCGCCCCTCATCTCCATTCAACATTACAGGCCTAGAAACTGTTCTGATGTCAGAAATCTAGCAATAACCAAGAAAACACTAGTAATGCACTTGTTTCATGGTACAATCTATGTACTAGATTAGGGTAAGGCTTACTAATATTACCAAGAATCAAATTCAAATGACATGGGTCCTATTTTTATGAGTAAGTGCCATCATTAAACTTGCTGTTTTCATGCTAGCTCCATCCTATTACAATGCTATTACTGTGCTGTAATGTAAACTATTACTGTTACTTCATTTAGTGTAAAACAAATTCACAAATATATGTGTAAGAAAACCTTTTTTCTTTTACAGAGTGAGAGACTCTCACGGTAAGTTTTTTTGTCTGTCAAATCATTTACATTAGACTAGATTTTGGTAGTTTCACATTGGTCAGATGGTTCGTATTTTCAGGTTGAACTCAGCAAGATCCACTAATGCATCCAATGCATCCAGTGACACAGCTGTGAACCACGCTGAGTCGTACTTCTTAAGAAGAGAGCACAGACTGTCAGCACGGAGGAAAGCAGAGGAAGAGGCCGCCATAAATGATTACAAAAAGGTGTGATGGGAAAAAAGCTGAATTTGAACGTTTAACTTTTTCTCACTAGTTGCACAACAAAAAAATATTACTTTTTTACTGCAAAGAAATCATGATCTTGGATCTTGATTTTTTTTTGGCGTACTGGCTTTCTGGATTGCAATATGTTGGCACCTGTTGCTATCTCTGTGTGTTACAATAAAAACTGATAATCATACAGTGTTATAGCAGCTATTATCTAAGAACTTAAGTTTTCCAAGCACGTCCCTCCATGTCCCACCACATTCAACAACGTCCATCTTTTTCTACAATTTGGTCACCCTAGTTATTGCTGTTTTTACTGAGTATTATTTTTCTAACTCCAGCAGAATTAAGGTTATTTATAAAACATAGACCATAATGGCAATGTATATATTTAATTACTCACTGTGCGTGTGATACAGATGTATGAGAAAGCACTTGCCACCAATCAGAGGCTCAAATCCAGACTGGAGACGAGTAAACAGGAACTAACCGTGATCCAGGACCAGCTGCAGAGAGCACAGGTAAATTCAGGAAACAGACTCACAACAAAAGGTCAAAATATCAGAAATACATACACAAACATAGACACAAAAATATCAATCAAGCACCACAGAAATGTGATATGATGAATTGTAGCAATAAGCCTCTATGATTTCCACCCATGTTAATTATAGAATTTTTTTTTTTTTTTGGATGGCTTTGTTTCTGTGACATTCATCATGAGAAAAGTTTGTGGTAACTCAATAAAACCCTTCCACTCTTACAGAAAGGGCGACCAGGAGCTTGTGGATCCAACATGCTAGAGACTGAGAAGAAGGTATAAACTCGCCATTTATATGTTCTAAAATTGACTTTACAGATATTTTCTTTCCTTCATCACAGGAAAGTTGGGCACTGAAAAAGAGAATATCAGATATAGAGGAACAATTAAAGGTAAAAAAAAAAATCATTGATAATATACAATAACAAGTTAGTTGGGCTCGACTCTCTGCAGTACGTGCTGTGCCTGCTGTGCCTGGCTCCTATTTTTCTCCATTGTTTTCTGTTTACACTTAACTTTCCCTGTTGTCCAAGAGCATGCAACAAAAACCTGTTGTTCATCTGTGAATGAGACACACTGTATCTTTGTGACCAGACAAAATAACAGCACATGTACTGTATGGGTTTGTTTAAGAAAAAAGTATATAGGTCACACATTGAGTTAACTCTGCATTATTAGAGACCAGACTGGCAGAAGCATGGTAAATATTAAGAACAAAAGTGTAGATATAGCATGTCAACAATTTTATGGTTAAGAGTTATTCTACACCATACAAATGTAAAACAGACTAAAGAACTAATGCAAATGCAAAAGTGAAAAAACTCATTGATGACGTTTGTCTGGTTACCTGCACAGGTGAAAGCAGACCTCAAGATGGAAAACCAGAGACTGAAGGATGAGAACGGGGCCCTCATCAGAGTCATCACCAAGCTATCCAAATGAGACCAACTGTAAAACCTATGCTATTTATTCTGTATATAGCTAAAGTATTGAAACACCACAAGTGTATTAGGCCCACCTAGATTACAGGCCTGCATAACATAGACTATGTTTTTTGTCACGTGCTGATATATTGAAGATTTTTATTAAAATCAACTTGACGAATAAAACACTGTCACTTACCACAAACGTTGCATTTTGCTTAGATAAGAGTGCCCAACTTAGAGGCTATCCTCCTCGTGGCCTTAGTGGCCTTGTGCTTCGTGCATGTTAAATCTGCCGAGGCTATCATAGCCTAAAGCTAATGGACACCTAATTGGTTGCAGTCAGATCTTATCAGATGACTTCTGCTTTTCCATTTTTGCAAAAGCATGGGCGTCATCTATGCAAACCTTTTTTGAGCGTCCGTGGATCGTCTTCATCCTGTGCAAGCTGCCACCTAGTGGTTGAGGAAGTAACGTCTACATAGTAGCAAAGACTTATTTAAATAATAAACTGTTTATTTTTAACGGTGATGATTATCACATTTGAACAACACACAAATGTCCTTGAGTTATCTACTGTACATTTAGTTTTGGTCTTTTTTATTTGCTAGAAAACATAGATTTACTTTGTGTTGAAATAAATCATGCAATTCACAAAAGGCACAAATATTAACACATTTTTACAAGACAAAACAAGAACATTTATGGATGACTCAACAATAACATGATTTATAAACATTCAAAGCACACAAGACAGTGGCGTTTATGGTGTCGCAGATTTGGCAGTATTGCAGTGAGGGTGCTCTGATTGGGTCTGCTCTGCGCTTCATGGAACAGGACCCTGGAAGACTGAGATTTTGTTGTCTACATTGACTGTTGTCCCCTTCACTGAACAGAGGTCTGCAATTAATTGGCATTCAATTGCCAATTAACCAAAGCCTAATGGTAATGTCCAAACAGTTTATCGTCACACTAGACTAGTTACTAGTAACCAGTTTTTGGTAGTGAATGGCATTGAGGGTCATCAAACATCAAAACTACTTTGATGCTATTATGTGTAATATGAATTATGAACTTAATACAATTGTCAAACTTAGCTATATCCTATTATAGAATACAACTTCAGTGATCAGTTGAAACAAAAAGGAAAAAACTACCAGAAGTAATACTGTTGAACAAAAGTAGTAATCTTGCAGAAGGTTCTTGAAGTAAACACTTATGGTACACTGAGACAGACAAAGGAGCCAGGGTCTTGGATACAGTATATACAAGTCCAAAAGACATAACGCAGAGTCAGACAGACATGCATTACAGCATTAGAACATAGTCTCTCATTTGGTACAAAGCAAACCTGCTTTATTTGAAATCCAAATGTTTACATTTCAGACGCACACTTATCCAACAGCAGTCACCACATACTTTTAGGTAATTTTATTATCAAAAGTGACAGAACACAAACACACATCAATAGATTCATGGTCTCCCTAAAAACATGCTACTATTTACATCAACTACTGTATACAGTACATGCTCAAGCTTATTGACAACAGCAGTGCATTGAAGCAAATAAAAGCAGTACTGTGACCACTTCTTATCTTCCCTTTCTGCAGTCCATCATCTCATATTTGACATTACATGAGGTCCCAACACTGCATTATATTATTGTATTATTAAAACACTTAAATGAGGTGAAACACTGCAAGGCATGATACATGCTCCATTCTGCAGTTCTATTTGGTTCAAGCAATGGTTTGAGAGTGCTGTGTTAGTGACGCAAGAAGAAGCTACATTTTGATCTTCAACATTTTCTAAAATGTCCTACAGAAATTTCACTGATTTCATTTGCGTTTTCATACTATGCTGGATAAACCATATTCATAAAGTCATGTTTTATGATTATCAAAATAATGTTAAATACTTTAGAAATAAAACTTTTTCTTCATTCAGAAATATATTAGGACATTCAAAACTCCAGCCCAATTATGTTTCCATTCTAATAATAAATATTTCTCACTAAAACAAAATAATGCCACAGTGAACTATATTTACAATTATCCATTTATGAAAGCGTCATTTCAGGAAAGGCACCCTGTCATACATTACATCCGTCTGGGGTCACAGCAAAAGTGGAAGCTAAATGCATAGACATGTCGTCAAGGCAAGACAAAGCAAGCAAACTTATCAAATAGGCCTGACCCTTTTCTGCGGACCATGTGATCTCAAATGTAAGCTGGAAATTATTTCTTTCTGTGTTCATTCACCTAACCTCAGTTATTGTAATAGATTTTTTGTTGCTTTCTATATAGTCTGTTTTATTATTATTATTTATTATTTTATTTTTTTTGGTGAGGAATGCACCCAATAATACAGTTCCTGTATTGCAAGTAAGGTCACACATTTAGCTTAATACACTAGTGGGCATGGGTTATGCAGCGTTTCAGGGAAGCAAGTTAGCATGCTCTACAAACTAAACTAAAGCTATATTTCCAATGTAGTCTTGACCAAGACTTTCAATCAGTGTCAGCACCCTACGAATCAGTTTCTACATTTCTTCAAAAAAGAAAGATTTTAATTCTCCTGAGCCAGTCGTGTGATACTCAACAGCAGTCTTCCCAGCATACACTGAGGTATGTGAGGCATACAAAGACCTGATGGACGATACCATAAGCAGATATAATAAGATGTCTCTTTTTGCTGAGCAGGTTTCATGACACACTGGTCATGTATTTCATGCAGTGGAGGTGGGGGGGGTTCAGGGTAGTGCAGTAGCGGGTGGCTGGTGAAGCTCTTTACTTCTTAGCGTTGAGTGCTGCCAGCTGACCGTCGATGTCCTCCTCAGGTTGTAGCGCGTGCCACTGTGCAATGGGCCGCCGTGGGTTGGCCAACATATCGGACCAGTGCTTCAGACCTAACCCTGTGGCCTTGCTGCCAACAAAGATCTTCCCAATGGCATCGTTCTTACCAATTTTGTCGTAATCAAATACTGTGACAACCACCAAGATTTTCTGTAGAGAAGGGAGTTTTACAATGTCAATTAAATCTCCAACACAAATTTGCATATCATATGGCAAGACACTTACACAAGCCATGCATTGGTTTATGATCCTATGTCTCTGCCTTTTTCCAATGCACCTGTCCCTCTTTTGGTTGCCCTGCATTTAGGCTCCGGTTTCTTATCCCACTTATTTAGAGAGTGTCCCAATTTTTCATTGATGTGACATTAATTGTATAAAACATGAGATTTACATAGAAAACCTTTTTTCTTGTAGAGAAAACAAGACATTTTGGATGTACTGGATTTCAGGGTGGCGAGTTATTATTTATTTATTAAATGTCCCTCTTTTTCAATATGTACATGTTGTACAGGCTAGTAGCTTGTAAGGTATTGTAATTTATATTATCTCACTTACACCATGAAGATGTAGGAGGCTGGACTCTAACTGGGCAAATATGGCAATCCCCTCGAAGTGGCTGGCCAGTTACTCACCGTGTCTGTTTTTTTGTTTTGTTTTTTGCTACCCCCATCCAAATGTAGCATATTCAATACCTGCATCTGTTCCAGTGGAATCTCAAAGCTGAAGGATTCATTGTAGTATGGGTTTAAGGTGTTCTTCTTCACTGTTGTCTTCTTTTTCTTCAGTCGCTTGCCTCCCTGCAGTAACTGGATCTTTACATATGGATCTACAGAAAACCACATGGTAATTAGCCCTAAAGCCATTATAATAACATGGGCGATATTCTCATAGGCCTATATTTTAACAGCAGCATACTGTTATTCTAACTAGGAATAGCAAAAGACAAAGTCTAAATCTGTCAAATGGACAAATCGTTGTAGGAGTGAAGACGTTTCGCTGCTCATCCAAGCCGCTTCTTCAGTTCTAGTCAGATTGCTGGTGGACACTGCCTTATATCTACGTGAAGGGAGGGGCTAACTACACTGAAACTGTAAACAGCTATTGTCTCCAATTTCGACTACGACCTATTCAACCTTTAACAACCCCCTATTGTTCTCTTTGTTCCTATTTGTTTTGAGTCTGAGGATGGAATCATAGATTTGTGAGAGATTGTGTCTCAGGCCCCCATTCCTGTTTAAGGAAGGATTGCCTTTCCTAACAAAAATTGCTTCTTTAACTCCCCTCTCAAACCATTTCTTCTCTCTGGCTAAGATCTGTACCTCACTATCTTTAAAGGAGTGGTTAGTGGCTTTCAGATGGAGATGTACGGCGGACTGGGGTCCAGAGGAGACCATGGTTGTTAGTTGTTTACAGATTCAGTGTGGTTAGCCCCTCCCTTCAGGTAGATATAAGGCAGTGTCCCCCAGCAATCTGACTAGAACTATTCTTCTTATGGATGGCTGGTTTGTTTCTCCAATGTAGTGCTCACTGCACTTTGAGTGCATAGGTTGTTAGGCCGAATCTGCAATCTCTGCAGTCAGCAATCTGACTAGAAATGAAGAAGCAGCTTGGATGAGCAGCGAAACGTCTTCACTCGATTTGTCCAGTTGACAGATTTAGTCTTCGTCTTTTGCTATGGATCAGACCTGGACGACACAGGGACTACACAGACATCTAGCTAGGAATCGCAATGACTCTGCCAGGTTTATACATGGATTACAAATATTCGAACTTAACTCATTAAATTGAATTATAGCACTGTATGTGAGTATGAAAATGAGCAGGAGGTAGGGTTAAATAATGCTTCCTACTCCTTTTCCAACATATTAACTTGTTTTGCTCTTATATTCCGCATTTTATTGTTGTTTCGAATTACAATAATTAATCAAACACTCAATGTTTTTTGTTGTTTTTATTCATTCTGACTGACCTGACAATAGGGCTGCTGGATTATTGCAAACCATTACTTCTACTCTGTCAAAGTTAACCTATAGCAAAAGTATATACCTATATTGTATAAGAAATAATTTATGACAAATTTGTTTTAAAAAATATTTTTCACCTTGGCTTTTAACTCATTTTCAGGGTTGACAATGTATCATTCTGTCATTGTTTGTAATGTGTCCTGTTGAATTTGTGTGAAGCACTGAACTGTGTTGTTTTTAAAGTGTTCTAGAAATGAAGTTGAGTTGAGGGATTATAAAAGTGTTTTTGCTCCAGGTTTAAGTCACAGAACAAGTGCACACATTGAACAGAAGATAATAAATTGTATTTTCAAATACAAAATATTGTGATTGAATAGAGTAATATAGTAGTAATAACTGAAATCATGACAATACATTTGATCAATTGCACATTCCTACCTGACAGTCCACAGGCATCCATCTTCTTCAAGTTCTTGGCCTCCAGGATGCACACAGTCAGTTTGCCCGCGGTGGGGACATAACGCAGGGAGATGCAGATGTCTCCAAGTTTCTCAGGCTAAACAGTAAACATAGGGACAGCTAAGTGTCACAGTACATAATACTGACAGCATGCAGAGAGCTAAAGGACAAACAAATGCCAATGCACAGTATTAGAAACAAGATTTCACTAAGTATTTATCATAGCATAAGTCAGCAAGAAAACAAGAATTTAATATATTTACTCTACTTGCACAGCGCTGCATTTTTATTATCTATCTTATCTTCTGTTTTTAATGGTTATTTATCTTGATTTATTATTTCTATTCTCCAGCTATTCTTGAACTGTTTGTTGCTACACTGGAATTTCCCCGTTTTGAGACAAATAAAAGTTTTCCTCCATCCATCTTCTTTTGCTTATCCGGGGCCTGGTCTTGAGCGAACAGTCTAAGGCCACCCACCCTGCGGAGGAAATTAATTTCAACCGCGTGTATCGGCGATCTTTTTCTTTCAGACATTACCCAAACCTCATGACCATAGGTGAGGGTAGGAACATAAATTGACCGGTCGAAATCCATGGTCTCGGATTTTACAGAAGTTGATTTCCATCCCAGGTGCTTCACACTTGGCTGCAAACTGCCCCAGTGCACGTTGCAGGTTCTGGTTTGATGAAGCCATCAAGACGACATCATCTGCAAACAGCAGAGATGAGAGCCGGCCCCTGACTGCACCTAGAAATTCTGTCCATAAATACAATGAACAGAACTGGTGACAAAGGGCAGTCCTGGTGGAATCCAGCATGCACTGGGAACAGGTCTGACTTACTGCCGGCAATGCAAACACAGTTCCTACTCAGGTCATACAGGGACCAAACAGCCCTTAGTAAAGGGCCCCCAGACTCCATACTCCCAGTGCACCCCCCGAAGGACACCACAAGGGACACAGGCGAATGCCCCCACAAAGCACATGTGGACTGGTTGGGCAAACTCCCATGAACAGTTGAGCACCTGATGAAGACCATAGAGCTGGTCCAGTGTTCCGCAACCAGGACAAAAACCACACTACTCCTGAATCCTAGGTTTGACTATCGGTCGGATTCTCCTCTCCAGTACCCTGGAATAAACCTTACTGGGGAAGCTGAGAAGTGTCATTCCCCTGTAGCTGGAACACACCCTCTGGGTTCTTCTTAAACAGAGGGACCACCAACCCAGGTCTGCCAATTCAGGTACTGTCCCCGACCGCCACGCGATGCTGCAAAGTTGGGGATTGCCAACGCGACAGGCACCACAGACCTTATGATCACAGCTATGTGCAGCCACATCAACAATGGAAATGGAGAACATGGTTCACTTGAACTCAATGTCCCAAGCCTCCTCCAGGATCTGGAAGAAGCTCTCCCAGAGGGGTGAGTTGAAGCCCCCCTGACAGAGGGCTCTGCCAGCGGTTCCCATCAGACCATCACAATATGCTTGGGTCTGCCGGGTCTTTCCGGCTTCTTCCTCCGCCAGCGGATTCAACTCACTACCAGGTGGTGATCAGTTGACAGCTCTGCCCCACTCTTCACCCGAGTGTTACGCAACACGTGGTCGAAGGTCAGATGACACGACAACAAATTCGATCATCGACCTCCTGCCTAGGGTGTCCCGCAGCCACATGCACTGATGGACACCCTTGTGCTCGAACATGGTGTTTGTTATGGATAAACTGTGACTGGGACAGAAGTCCAATAACAGAACACCACTTGGGTTAAGATCAGGGAGGCCATTCTTCTCAGTCATTCCTCTCCAGGTCTCACTGTCATTGTCCACGTGGGCATCAAAGTTCCCCAGTAAAACAATAGAGTCCCCGGTCGGTGCACTGCCTAGTACTCCTCCCAGGGACTCCAAAAAGGCGGGTACTCTGCACTGCTGTTCGGCCTGTAGAGCGGCACAACAGTGAGAGACCTGTCCCTGACCCAAAGGAGCAAGGACCCTCTCATTCACTGGGGTGAACTCAAATACGTGGCAGCTTAGCTGTGGTGCAATATGCAAGCCCCCACCAGCTCTTTCACTAGGTACTTTCTCAAATACTGTTAGACATTTCACCTCTTCCTGATCTGCGCTCTCCAAGTCCCTCCACTCCTCAATAGGCCTGCCCAGGTCGATGGTGTTCATGGGCAGCTTGACCTCTCCAATCACGTCATGTTTGGAGAACCGGTCATAGTCGTACACAGACATACACAGGGTCTTCCCACCCAGCTCCTCATATGGAATCTTAGGAATACAGAGAGACGGATTAGTAATTCATAATGTATTTCTATAGGAGAAAGAGATGAAAAAATAGCAAGGATGCTAAAAACAAATATGTCATGCTCTGCTGTGCTGTGGTGATTATGGGAGGTATACGTAAGTGGTTGTGTGTTCAACCACCAGTCTCTATGCCCCTCTTTCCCCATTTCAATGGCTCTTCTATCTAGTAAAGCCTACGGGCCAAAAATATTCCAAAGATTAGATGGATAGCTCATGTTAGGTGTCTTGGAGGTAAGGAAAGAAACTTGACTGAAATGGTTTGGCCATTAGCAAAGGGGTGTTGAAAACTAAATGAGAAAGGAATAGAAACTGGATTCAGCTGAAAACAAAGATGTATTTTTTAAGTAAGTCAGATGAAAGGCTAAAAAGAAGAGACACTATTGTAATTTGTGCAACCTGCCTGCTAAAAGGAAATGTTATTTAAAAGTGGATTGTGCAAGCTAAAATGGTCAACAGAGATTTATATGCTGCCCCTATCTTCTATCTAAAGCATGACCTGCTGCTAGTTGGAATCCTCTAGAGGCCCAATTAAAAGAGAAGCAGAGTGTAGGCTGTAGCAGAAGACTAGCAGAGCCTGACAACATGGTCAGTCATGTATGATATGGCTTAATACATTTTTAGGGACACAATATCATAACCAAGTAAAACAGAAGCTAGTTAACACACCTTGAATACAAATGTCTCATTGAAGACAGGGTTAAGTGTTTTTTTGTGGACTTTAGTGTCAAACTTCTTCTTCTTGTCGGGAAGCAGACAGACTCGGACATAAGGATCAGAGGTCCCACCAGAGTCCATGGACATGAGGTCTGCAGCCTGAAGGATCCCAATGGTCAGCTGGTGATGACAAAGAATACAGGGAGAAATGAGTCTGTGTTAGTGCTATAAATGTAGTAATGGTCACAGTGTTTTTAATATATGTCTCAGATTAACACTATGTGTGATACTGAACTAAACTGAACAACACACATTTGTGTGGGTGCAGATATTTCCAGTGGAACTTTTGGTACCTTTGTGTTCTCAAAGTCATAGTCAATGGAGTACTGCAGTTTCCCCAGAGGCTCCTGCTCCTTCTCCTCTTCCTCCTTTTCCTCTTCTGTCAGTCCAGTCTCTCCCTCATCTTCATCGTCATCCTGGTGTTTCTGTGTAAATAAAAAACACTCTTCAATGAGAACTGTATTACATGGGCTTGGACGGGGCTCCCCATAACAGACAGCATGCCACAGACACAACAGCACCAGTTTCTACTGGTTAAAGCTTACCTGTGCAGTACCTGGTGATATGTTACATCAACACTCTACCCCACAAAGTCTCAGCCTTTCATTTGTACTACATAGTCTTTATACATATTTTCAGTTGTATCATTATTATTATTTATTTTGGGCACTTCTGCCAACATGCTGGTGCAATACGGTAACAGCCAGTAAGTACATGCTATAGTTGCACTACGAGGGTCAAAATGCAAACTGGTTTAAGTTTTGAATTCATAAGAAATGTGAATTGCCCAAATGACTTTCATTGTGGCTTATATAGGTAACCTCAAAAGAACTAGCACAGCCAGTGCATTCCCAAACATCAAATAAGTTATTATAGTAAAATAATAATTTAAGATAGAATGTATTTGTACACTTGATAGGTAAGTCCTTCAGTCATGCCTTTTCTCCTTTCTCTGGTACAAAAATATTCCTCTTTTGATTTTAACAACAAATGGTTCAAGATTAAAGGGCATTTCTATCTTTTTGAAACATGTTGAGCAATATTGCAGCTTTCTAATTCAGATGATAATTACATTTTCAAAGTCATTCTGACTATGCCGTTAAAATATTTGTCTCAAGCTTTTCCAAGAAAGATTGTGTACCTTTGGCTCGTATATTTTGGTCCATTATTCCAAACAGCTAGTCATGCCCATAATCTCATGCAAATGTTAATAGTGTTAAAGTGTCTTGCATTTTATGCCTTGTATCCATACATTCCACATTAGGGTTTTACTCTGACATTAGTTTCTCCTCTCTGGTGGGTTTATGGAGCACATCATAACTTTCCATTTTCATTTCTCAAGATACGTCATAACAAAATCAAATTGTGGATAAAGGTAAAACTCAAAACAAAAGCCAAGGAAGCTACGAGTTTCATTCCATCAAACCCTTCTCCAGCCCACAGAGGGGCTGGAGGGCAGTAGGAGCACTCCACCTACCGTGTAGAGTGGTCATCCGGCAACAGTGAAAACACGAGGCACACACAAGACAGACACAGAGCAGGGGAGAAGAGGAGAGCAGAGAGAGAGGGAGAGATTGAACTCACAAGACTCCACTACAAACGGTGAACACAGCAGCACCAGCAGGCTGAGAAATGACACGCTTCACATGCACCCAACAATAAGTCACCGTCTGCACCCAGAACTCATCGATTTCATTAACTGCAGCTCAGGCCACTCCATGTTGATGTTAGATGATGAGGCTGCAAATTAATCCCCAATGGTTTTTGTTATGTCAGAACTTAGACAAAAGGTTTTCGTGACACTTCTTAACTTGACAGAAAAGGAAAAATGTACTGTACTGTAGCAATTTATGGCATGTTAAAAACAGCCTTTGTCATCTAAATTCATAGAAAATATGAGCAAAACCTCCTAAATCAAATCTATTTCTTATGGCCTCATCCATTATGTTTAATTATAAAATGCAGGAGAATGAAGTCACTTTATTCTGCTCATTATTCATTGCCAGCTGGTTGCAAAGCGTGTCATTTTTCACCAGGGGCCACAATGGAATACGTCACACAGATAAACCACAACCAGTGCTAACACAACAACAAGAAGATGGAGGGAATAGAGCTCTCCTTGTGTCCTTCACGATTCAGCCTAAAAGAGTAGATGCTGCTGAAAGATCAAACCAGGTTAATAATATAGAACCATATGGTGTACAGTGAAAGTTATTGTGTATGTAGAGTCCTACCTCCCCACCCTGCATGTTCTTCATGTTCATGCCATCTTTGCCCTTCTTGCCTTTCTTCTTCTTCTTTTTGCAGCAGCATTTCTTGATAATACAGAAGCAGCAGGTCAGGATGAGCAGAGCAGCTACCACGGCGATGGCAATCAGGGCCCAAGGAGGTACTAAAAGAGTAGACATAAATTATCATTTTGTTTAGAGCAGTGACTCTCAAGTTTTGCACAAGTACGACCTAAGATAATATGTGGTTTAGTACCACCAGATCTACTCCAAACCTTATCAGGACTAAAATAGTGCTAAATATGGTCTGAAACAAGACTAAACCATGGATACGGTAGTTCTAAATAATGAATGGATAAAAATATGTATACATTTATCCCTACAAAAAACATGTACATGTACCACTGTTTAAGAACGTATTGATAAGATGTTATCCAGATCAGGCTTAGAACACAAGTTATTTACTTCCAAAACACAATACTATGGTCACACATATTAACGTACATGGGATTTTATCAATTTCATTCATAAATTTGGTCTTGATTTCTTCAAACATGTCATTCTTGCTGATCTCAGTGTTGTTGGAGCCCAGGCTGGCCTCTGCTGTGGTGGAAATGACTCCTGGAGTGGGAGGAGCCATGGTCTGAGTGGTGGTCCCTGTGGGCTCCGGGGCCGCCACCGCCTGGGGCTTCCTAAACAGGTTAAACTTCATCGTCACAAGCTAGGCTCAGTCTCCCTGAAAAGACAGAAACGACAGCATTTTACAAGTTATAATAAAATCCCTTTTTTCTTTACAGTAAAATGTTTTGACATCTCATTAGATCTTGCAAACTTGAGAGCCAATTACTGTTCTGTTTGTCTTAAAAACAAACTGAAACTGACAAACGGACTGTCAGGAGCAAAACAAAGTTGAAACAAATGTCATGTAACAAATGCAAGTAGCAGTTTCATTTTCTAAGAGAAAGAAAAGCAATAGTTAGGATCAGCGTTGTGCAATTCATTAAATTTTTGTCATTTCTAATCGTCAATGTCAATGATCAGTTTGTTCTTTTTAATGGAGAGCTCTACAACCAATCCTCATTGAGCAGAGTTATGATTTTGGAAGGAAGAAATGTGATCATTTTTTATATTTAATGTTCAAAGTTGAAGTTGAAAGCAATTTTAATTGACAAAATTAAATCAAATAAAAATCATGATCAATCAATATGAGGGTATTGGCCAACTGTCATTAGGATGATAGTGAGGTAAGGTAAATGTAGAGCCATGTAAGAGATCCTTTAATAGTTGCAATCACAGCTTTAATTTTGGGGTCAAAGGGTGAGATCAGTTCCTCAATATACTTAATATACAATACATATACAAAAAGATAGTCTAGTTTAATGTCCTGAAAGTGACACATTTTCTAATGTCCTATAGTTAAAAAAACACATTTACCAATGACATTATCGCAGTCTAGTATGAGCTTAAATAAAACACAAACAAGTGTAAAACCCAGTATAGTTTCAATAAAAAATCGTACAATGAAAAATGTGACATTTTTGGAGATGCTAGAGCCATGACAGTAAGCAAGAACTAATCCACTTTGTTGTGAATTTACGGCAGAGAGGGACAAGACAAATGTGCCGGAATTGAAGGGGACTTAGGCAGAGACAGTTTTATTTCATTACAGAGATAAAGATGACTGTGTTTAACAGTCACCTCCTTGCATGACCCTTTACTTATTTAAATTGGCTTAGCTCAAATGAACTTCTCAGGCACACGATATGCAAAACTATTGAAGAAAATATCATATCTATTTTATGATTTGATTAAGTTGGTAGAGACATTTTTCATTTTGACAGTGTAGTTGTGATTGCCAGCAGAAAGCACTGAAGAAGGATACTGCAATTTCTAATATATAGCTTATCCAAGAAATAAAAGCATACAAGGTTGATGTGTATGCATTTGAAGAGAGAATTGGACTTAAAATGAGCTTCAGACCATGAAGCTTAAATTTATCTGCTTTATCCAAAGTCTTCCCGGGGGCCACCTCCCAGTGGCTTAAGGGTGTTGCTTCATTTTATTTACAGCTATTTTTATTCCATTTACTTTACAACTATTTACTATTGTGTACTGCATTCATTAAATCTGGGATCGGTTCACTCCAACCTTCCTGTACCTGACTGTGAGTTTGGCCATTCTGTTTTCATTGAATTATTCATTGGGATATATTTAATACAAAGGATTGCAAACACAAAGACCAATGGGAGTGCAAGAATACAACAACTAATGAGCCACCAAAGTCAGCGTGTGTTTGTGCAGACGTGGGAGGGATTCAAAGATTTATTCCATCGTCTTCGAACTGTGTCCATTTCTGTCTAAATGAGAAGACCACCAGAGAAAGACTAGCATTTCTTACAGGCATCATGCACTCAATTGAATTTCTCCAGTGATCCCCGTGCTCTAAAGACATCACATGTGAACAACAGACCTTGCACAGCCACTTTCAACAGCAAAACCTTTGACAGTAAAATTCAAATGCACTCCTACAGGTGTGTGCTGCCTGGTGTCAACTGGAAAGATTGATGACCAAATGTAACCAATTCACAAAGCAGGGGTTTGTGTGCGATGTACTCAGAGATAGGATTGTTGCTAGGCGATTCAGATAGTGTCAAACTGCAATCCTGTATTAGCCAAAGCTGCATATAGTCAGTTCAGTCAAATTGGACCAAGGCCAGTGTCAAGTCACGGCAAGGTGCAAAGGTTTGAAAAGGAATCATCTGCAATACTGCTCAGTCATAAAGATAGAGCTTGTAATAACATAAAAAGAAGAGTTATTAGTAACATTGCACAGGTAAATTTCATTATTTCTAATTGCTTTGGCTCTGTGAGTCAAACCAGCTGCTCTAATAATGGCAATCTCTACATCAGCCTAAACTACAAATGATCTCATACTTACTTATCCCATTGCACATACACATATACACAGCTATATCCACAGTGACCCAACATAATCCTATATGATCCATCATCTTTTTCAGTTTTAATTGATCAGTAAATAAGATTATTTTCAGCTCATTGGAACATCAATAAAACCATCTCTGCACTACAAACACATGACAAAGAGTCATTCATGATATTGTCTTGAATAGTTATATATAGAGAACCACTTGTCAATCACTTTGAGTACACAACGCTGTAGAGATGGGTATCTGTATTGTCTGTATGATCATATCTCGTTCTATCTAATCTAACATGCGTCATTCATGGCACAACTCACCAGTCAGATGCGGTGCCCCCCTCCCTCGTCAGCAGCTGTCCCATCCAATATTGAGTCTAACAGTGGGGACACCGGCTCCCGTTCGTAGTGCCGGTAACACAGTGCGATTCCTCCCATAAGCAGCAGACTGCAGTCTCCGCTCACTTCTCTCACCACTGCAGCACTAGACACCCCCACCCCTCTCTCCCTCCCTTGGTCCCCCCTCCCCTCTCTCTCTCTCATTCATCCCCCTCCCTCCTCCACATACACACACCTCCCTCCTCAGTTCCTCCTGTATAGTCATGCACGCTGTACACCTCTTGCCTCTCATTGCCAATGCTACTCACACATCTGATTGCAGCGTGATGCTTCTTGGGTTTTAGCATTAGCAGAATCAATAGCGTGTGGTCTGTGAATAAATCTACAGTTTGCATAGACTGTTGTAGATTGCAACAGAAAAGAAAAGTCTCCTCTGAGCTAAATCCAAATAGCAGCTTGTAAAAATTAATTGGATTCCAACAATTGATCCGAGAACTAGGGTATAATTCTCAAGAGAGGTTCATGCCTTATTAAAAGTGTTCGATAGAAAGGAAGCTGTAATCTGATGAACTTGGCCAGTCATTAACTTATTTTTCAAGAAATACATTAAAAGAAACTCAGATATATTTTATCCATGTATCATTAATAATAACAATTTACGGTGTGCTCCATAATGCCTAGGTCAAGTTGTTACATAACAGAAGTAACAAATGTATAAGTAACCTTTCAATAATGACTGAATAATTAAATTTCTCAGTTTCAACACTTCAGGTTAAAGGACAGGCCAATGTTTACTTACTTAAAAGGGCCACAATTCTGTTGTTTGTAATAAACTAAAAACAGAAAGACTAATGTTCAGGCAGTATATGACATGTTCTTCAGTTGCCACAACCATTTATCTGTCTTGCTTAAAATAATTCACACACTGACAAAGATTTTACCTTCTCCGTTCTGTCCTGATCTGCAAAGGTTTCCCTGGATACTCAGGGGTGCCCACGTGCCAAACTTGGCCCTCCAGGGGGTCTAGTTTGGCCCGCGAGAGGGCTCTGAGATTTTAAGAAGAATCTATTTTGATTCAATTTTGTATTGAAAAGAGATCAGGGGCAGGCCAGTCCTATTTATTTCCTAATATTTTAAGTCAGTGTAATTATATATTTCTTTTCAGAGGAATATTTTTATGTGCAAACTGTCATTAGGTTTGGCCCTTGACCTGCTAATATGCACTCATTTTAGCCCACCAGGGAAGCCTTTGGGCACCCCTGGATTAGAGAGTCTAAATACCAGCTGGCTGTTTAGCCAACTGTTAAGAAAAAGGCTGTGTTCAGGAGTCCAAGAAACCTTGTATTGTATTATTTATGTGTTATGATGACATATTATTTACATTATAATGACCAGCCAATAGCTCAAAGTAGGGGCTAGTATTCATCAATACAATTGAGTAATAGAATATCAAGCTGGGCATTGAGCAATTAGCACCTTTAAGATACAGCATTAAGATGCTGTAAGCAACACAGTGAGAAATAGTAAGCAAAAAATAAACAGTAAACAAATATTTATGCTTGTACAGACACTTATGTTGTCAGACTGATCAAAATTCTGTAATTTGGCCACAGGAGGCAAAAGTGAAATTGCCAATGATTTAATGATTAACATGTTCTAAATACAAGTGATTAGATTTGAGGTATTTTTTGATTTTAGATTACAAATTTAGAATGTGTTAATTCTAATAATCACAAGAACATCAAACATCGATGGATGTATGGACATTACACAGTACACTGTATTACATCCAGCACAGCTGGGCTTGCAAGTAAACATTGATCATTGATCATCAGACCATGTTTGTCAGATAAATACAGATAATCATGTTAACCACTCTGCACTGACACAGCACTTAACTGAGGGAGCTTTTTAGTGCAAGGTCACTACACAGCTGCAACATCACAGCACACACTGGACGGTTTTGGCTCCCAGTGAGACTCCTGGTGCATTATGGGAAACCACTCTGACATTAATGAGGAAGACCCCTCTCTCTACACTCTGAGCATGTCCCAGGACAATGATGAAACAATGAGCAAACAGGAAACTGAAGTCATGCACATGTATAACTGCTGCTCACAAATGTTTCACTTACTTGATGAGTGAAAGGATGCTCATTCTGAGCTCCTGCAGGAGTGCTGCAATGCAGAGGGGAAACACCAGTGCTGTGTGTATATCTCAGCTGATCACAACTGACAGTTTGTGTACAAACTTGCTCTTGTGGCTTTCACCTTATCACAGGTAAAATTCTAGTTTTCATCCAAGTTAATGATTTAATAAAGAACTTAGCCAACTACATAAATGTGTCAACTGAAACAATATAGTTTCATAAAAAAATAATTACATTGGATTACTTTTCTTGCTCACTTTTCTTGTTGGTACCAAATGTTTCAAAGGTGGTCATCTGGACAATGTTTTACACTCACTTTTCTTCTGTTTTACTTTTTCAGTTAATGAAAAGAAAACACAAGTGGAACTGGAACTGTAAAAAATTGATTGAGCAGTCAAACAAGAAAAGTGCATGCATTTTCATTTTCAGCCTATTTTCACAGTGGAGGTTCACAGACTTAGATTGTATAACAGGAGGAATGTGAAGGGAATGTATCATCCCTGCACTGGAACTGGGGCACCTGGGCCAAGTGCTGAGTAAAGAAACCACATTTTGTCTAAATTGGCCTCAAAACCATATTATTACATTAATTGTTTCAAGCATCAATTTCAAGTCTCTCAAAACAGTGAGTATCCATGCTGTCAAACGAGAAGACTGATAACTGAGTGCCATTAATTAAGAAAGTGCTTAGTCAGCAGACCCCACACACACTGCTCTGGTAAAGCCCAGGTTGAGGAAAAGAATAAGATTTCTTTTTTTAAATTTAATTTTAACTCACAATTTAATGTGATTATATTCACTTTTTTGTTACATTACACACATGTATTAGCCATAGACCCATGTATATCTATCTTCCTGCATTTGCACTCAGAAATACACCAGTGTACACTGGCACTGGAGGAGAGCAAAGTGTCTTGCCCAGTGAAAACAACAACAACACATGAGCTGCTCCAAGAGGAGACTGAACCGGTAACTTTCGAGTTGGTGGATGAGCACTCACTGAGCCACTGTCTCCCCGGTTGTTGTTACTGTATTTGTGCTCTTGGGCACTTTATATGAATGTGTTAGAAAGATTGTTCTGATCAATGTGCCTATAAGTGCAGCTTGACATTGGCATTTCAAACAGCTAAAAACAACAAAGTGCCTAATTTTCAAATGTGGTAGGGATCATCAAATGCATCAAAATTAAGTTAATGAGGAGCTAATACAAATATTAAAATACTGCTTAGTATATATTCATCTAAAAGATGATTAAAAGATTTATCCAACATGCTTCAACATATAATGTAAGGTAAAATCATCAACACTAGGTGGGAGTATTGAGCAAAGAGATATACAGTGAAAGCAATTGGTATTATCCAATATACTGGAGTTGGAGACTCCTCCTTGTGTGAAGATGATGCTACAAAGTCATAATAAAACAAATATACTGATTAATTGTCATCACAATACATGAACTTATGTACCCGGGGCACAGCAAATTTTACCTGGTGTAAAAGATGGAGTCCCTTTTAAACAGTAAGTGTTTGGTACAGCTGCAAGAAAACCTATTCAGAACATCTTTCCCTCAGGCTGAAACAGCTTGTGCTGATGGCATTTCTGTGAAGCACGCAATGCAGCAAAAGAAGAAAACAGTTCAGCAAATCTCTCACACACTAGAGGATAGATTTAGAGTGGAAGAGAACCACCAGTCTGCTGAAAGTCATGGGAAAATCCACCAAATAATGTACAAACTTGGCCTCAACAACATTCAGACCACTCATTTCTGGTAAACTAACAGCTACATACACAAAGCGCCTAAGAAGAGAAGTGCATCAGGATTATAGGCTGCAGTTCAGAGGCCTATTTCATGAGCCATGAACCTGCAGAGCTCCAGGCATGTCCACCTGGGAGTAACTAACATGGAGACTGGAAAATGCTTGAATCAGAAATACAACCCAGGATAAGGTTAGGTAATGAACTTGTTTCATAATTCTGAGAAGAACATGTAAAATCCATGACCCCTGAATGAATGGCTCAGCTCTGCCAATAAGACCATTGGTAATCTTTAGCGGTTTTCATTTAGAGTCACAATCATTACTGACTTTCAACGTTTTTGTTATTTATTTGTTAGACTAAGCCCAATAATTGTAATTGTAGCCTGTTAGAAAAAGAAGTAAGTTGTAAGAGACATTCTTTATCCCTTGAACATGCTCAGCCATAAAAAAATACATTGGTTTGACAGTGCAGTTGGGATACTCCTGTAATGACGTGCACAACAAGCGCGGTGCACACACACACGCTCACGCATATGCCCAGGCAGTGCATATGCGGCTAAAGGCCCGCGGGACTTTAGAACTGATACATCACATATGTGCACACAACAGCGTCACAGTCAACCACAAAAGCAGTTCGACATAGAGGCTATTGCATTATCAGTTCATAAATATAGTATTAGTAGCTACATCATATGGCCAGTACAAACGTCTTAATGTGTCCTGAGAAGAAACCATCAAACTGCGCACGTTTATATTGTATGAACACTGAACTAAGAATCCATTGGACAGAACGTGTTCTGAGTCTGCAGCTACTTCTATAGGGCCCACTTTTGCAACCTCAGCACTTTTAACCCATAGGTTTTACTGTATCCCATAAAACCGACCATTACAGTAGGGCAAGGGGAAAAGCAATAAATAACATTGGCCTAAATAACAAAAATATTTCTGAAAAATACAATACCCTACAATTGTATAGTGTGTTGCGCACAAAACGCTCTCTCTAGCAATTTGCGTAATGAACTGCAGCACTTAGCAGTGGGACATACCGCATACCGGGAAGTTCACTTGGCAAATTTGTAATCACGTCTAGAAGTACCTAGATGGCTTTAAAAGCAAATATCACATTTCTAATTGTGAAAATCTAAAAATGCTAAGTTTAATTTGGAAAAAAGCATGAGAGAAAAAGCAACGAATTGCAAAAAATAAATAATGATGCAATGCGTAAATTGCTGCTTACCTTAACCAAAGCTGCTACAATGGATTTGTCAAAGAAGTGGCAAAATCTTAAAATATACTTAGATTCATATTCCACGTTTAAACGACATTGCTGAAACGTCGCAATTGGTAGATCCTCCTTTTTTGGGGGGACGTTTCCCTTTTAAATAACCTCACAATTGTAACTTTTCACAGCTCTCTGTTTTGCAGCAAAATTCTAAAGAAACGGGGAGCAAACGCGAGTCCCAGATGCGGTGCGGCGTCCACTGCTGTATTTCCCGGCGCTGCTCGCTGATTGGCTGACAGGCCACTCAATAAAATCTCCTGTTGTCATCAATTGGGCAGAGTGTGGGGGTGCTCTGGCGCACTCTCCTCCTCCCCTCCTCCGATGTTTCTCTGTTCCATCACTTTTCCTGCCGGCCCATGCAGTCAGAGAGAGTGCTGAGCTGAAACATTTAGAGGCGGGGGGAAAGAAGCAAAAGGGAAATCTGGGATCGATAATACGCGTTGAAAAGGGTAGACAGGTTTTGAGAAACACAGATACAGCTCACAGTGAGGTGGACCGTGGTGGAGCAAAGGCGTAGCAGGGCATTTGGGAGGTGGGTCACTCGTTTTGGCTGGATAGCTTTTGCTGCAGTACACAAGCTGTCAGAGCGCACATCGAAGTGGAGTCCTTTTATTTTTTTTTCTATGGCCAGTAGCTTTATGAGGAAGAGGTGCAGACTAAGTAGTTGGAAACAGTGAATAATTTAGATTACAGTAAGGCTTAGCTGTGGTTGGGGCAAAGAAAGTAACGTTATGAGTAGAGAAATCATATTGATCAATTAAATAAAGCATGTATTTCTACCAAAACAATTAAATGTTGTTGCTGTTGATGAATATGCACTTAAGCACATTATGTCTCTGAAACATAGGGCATAATGTACTTAAGTGCATATTCATCAACAGCA
>KN471815.1:11814-27309 GCA_000787095.1 Periophthalmodon schlosseri
TGATGAACACGGAGCTCTCCTGAGGGGGCTGCCAGCGCGGGTTCTTTATGGTGAAGTGCATCAGGGACAGCTCCGTTTTGCCGTTCTCCGCCTGCTGGTAAATGGAGGCCTCCGTCTGACCCTCGGACATCCACTGCGAGACAGACAAACCGCGGGTTAGGAGCGTTGCCGTAGCGATTAACGATTCAAAAAAAAAAATTAAATCTACGGAATGGTCGGCTGTCCTCAAAATGGCTCCATGTAACAGGAAGCATCATCACCTACACAGCAATTCATTAACAGGCCTCTCCAAACCCCACCGCCCCTCCCATCACCTTTGACCTCTGGTTTGACCGTGAGAGTGACGAGGTCAGAGGTCAGAGGTTGTTGTTGTAGTAGTAGTAGTTGTAGTAGTGTTAGTGGTAGTAGTAGTAGTTGCAGTAGTAGTTGTAGTAGTAGTAGTTGTTGTCAAGTTATTTTGTACTATAATCATAATACATATAAAGGATTTTAGGGCACCAGGCTCACACAGACTGGTGCGTGTGTCACTCTGAGGCGGCTCTCGCGGAAAACGAACGGAAAACGCACAAGGTCATGACAATTATTTGAATCTGATTGGTCGAAGCGTCACAGCAGCAGAACAAGACGAAAAATCAAACTTTGGTTAAATCAAGTTGAGAAAAAAAGCTCACACACATCTTCCCTGTTACAAAAGCTCAAAGCTCTGACCTTCTGCACGATTTTCACAAACAAAAAACTTTGCTAAAATTTTCACTGAAACAGGCTGAAGGTCGTCTGTCGCCATGTTTGTTTTGGTTTGTTTTGGTTCATCCGGGCGCTCGTCCTTTGGCTTCCACACAAACCTCGTGAACTCACAAACATCACAAAAATCCATGGAGCTGTGCAAGGTCAGATTTCAGAGGCAAAATGAAGTAATTTCAACTCAATCAATGCCTCAAAAAGTAAGCTTAAAAAGTGCTGTTTTATCTGTGTGTTCATGGTTCAGTCATTTTGGTTTGTCATTCAGAAAGTTTGATTACGTCTGGATTACATCACACTCGAGCTGTGGGCGTTTACAGTGTTAATGAGGGACATTATTCAAATAAACACGTCAGTAATAGTGATAATCTTAACACTAAAATGTGACATTGTGAAGTGTGGCCATGTTCTACATTCACACAGTGTTTAAGCTCAGGGGCCTCATGGTTAATGTAGAGAAAACCATGGGGCAGCCGCATAGAATTTGCATTATTTATACATATGTTAAAATAATTATTAAGTTATTTAAAAATATATGACCCACAGGAGACAGAAGGACAGAAGGACATTAGGGATTCATAATGTTCACTTTTACACAATGAAAAGCTAAACTACTAACTAAAAATAAAAACTTAAAAATACACAAAGTTTAGAGGAATTACATTTAAAAACAACCAAATGTGTCAAAATCAAAACGTCACACTCTCCTCAGTTACAAAAATAAATCAGACTTTACCGTCGGGTTTCCATGGCGACGGATGTCCATCTGCGCAAAGGAGCAGATGTCCCCGACCCCCACCACCTCCACCGTGAAGTTCCTGAAGAAGTCGATGATCTCCAGAGACTTGTTCCTCAGGTGGAAGATGAGGATGAAGGGCGTGACGATGGGACTGAGCAGCTCCTCCAGGATGAACACCTGAGAAGAACACGACTCTCTGTGTAAATGTCGCCACGATGGAAGGTTTTATCAGACTTCAGCATCTAAAGAGTTGGTTTATGGAAGTGTTCATTTTGCGGCCATAGACTGTATATATAAGTGGACATAGTTAACCTGCTTCTGGCTCCAATTCACTTTCTCTGTAAAAACTGTGTCCTCTCTCTGTACCTGCTGCTGTCAGACTCATGTTGGTCTTAAATGTTCGTATTAACCCTCTACATGATCCTGGGGTTTTTATTTCACTATTGTGTCTGTAAATCAACATATGAACATTAATAACAGACAAATCAAACCCACAACGTCACTCACACTAGATTTAGCAACAGGTTTGATCGACAGCATTGCTAGCGCCCCCTCCCTGCTAAACCAGCTCCTCGCTCCGGATTGGCTCTTTAGTTGCTATGACACTTGCAGTTGGAATACCTAATATGCAACTTGGCTCCAAATTGGCCCCTATAACTGTAGCTGGCTGTGGGTGACGTCACACTCCCTTAGTCCACTTCTTCATAGAGTCTATGTTTGCGGTGGAAAGTCAGATTATATCTCACACGATACGAGCCCACCACTCCCATTAAAGACTCGGACTCTGTGGTAAACAGTGTAATGAAACAGAAGGACTGTTTTGCCCAAACCCTCCGGTGTTTCTGCCCCTTTCAGCCTGGTGCCATGTCTCAGGTGTGTTTTTCTTTCACCAGGTCTCAGGTGTGATTCCCTTTGCCAATCAGTGGCCAGCTTACCGCTTTATATTGGAACAGCTGTGCCACCTCGTCCCGGGTCTCGCTCTTGTTAGCGTTGCCTCTCCAGTGGTCGGGCATGTAGTGAATGTGTGCCAGCACACACTGCAGCAGCTGCTCAGGGCACCACACCATATGCTCATCTGGGATGAAGGACCTGGCACCAGACAGGGACAAAATAGAGACGACGTTGAACACTTCCAACAGCGGCTCGGGCGGCACAGAGGGGCACCTTTGAGGGCTGGAAATTTGAATATTTTCCATTTCCTTCCCATCAAAGCCTTGTAAGAAAATGTGCTGGGATGAAAAAGTTAAATTTGAGTCATGTTTTCTTCTAATTTTACTCATTTGCTTCATTTAAAGTCTTGTGTTCTTGTGTTTTTCTACTTTTCTGGCAGTAAACACAGAAGCCAAAGCTACTTTTACTTCTTAAAAATTGAAAAAAAGTTGTTTTAAACGAGCCTTCACCTTCACATGCAGTGGTAAAAGACACTGAAAATTCCAATTTGTTGGCAACACATTCATGTATCTAAGCCTTTGTTCTGACAATAACAAACATAACACATTAAAGGGCCCATATTAACTTAAAGGGCCCATATGACTCTACTCTCTGATCTGTTCTAATGTTTCCTCGTCACAAACAGACCTGGAGTTGTGTTTTGTTTCATTCACACATGTTTAACACACAAACCCTGCATATTTAGATTGAGTTCTTCTCTCAAACTGAAAACACTCTGTTCCACCTTGTGATGTCATATGGTGATACAGGAAGTGCT
Source organism: Periophthalmodon schlosseri (assembly GCA_000787095.1). Taxonomy (NCBI): domain Eukaryota; kingdom Metazoa; phylum Chordata; class Actinopteri; order Gobiiformes; family Gobiidae; genus Periophthalmodon; species Periophthalmodon schlosseri. The sequence goes on from KN471815.1 coordinate 15,000, forward strand.
CCACTGTGTTTTAAAACTCCATACTTCTTCATATAGGTGTAATGTGGAGGATTTCAGACCTAGAATTCCCAATCTCTACTAAACAAAAGGTAAAAGGAGCTGTTAACTTGAAAACTACCACTTCATGACATCACAAGGTGGAACAGAGCATTTTGAGCTTTGGAGATGTAGACAGACTAATAATAAAGTGTTACTCAAACATGTGTGAATGAAACAAAACATAACTCCAGGTCTGTTTTTGAGGAGGGAACAGCTTTAGAACATGGATTAAAGCTCAGAAGATCCACTTTGTGTGATATTGGACCTTTCAACGTGAGGCTACTTTATTTAACAGGAAAAGGTTGAGAAGCACTGATCCACTTTGTGCCATATTGGACCTTAACAGTGATTTGAGGCCGGACCCACTTTCTCCCGTTCTTACCTGGTTACCGTGATAACCACGCCCAGCACAGTGATAGCGGTCAGAATGTGTTGCACGGTCAGCACGTCCTCGTCGTACACCGTGAGCGCGATGAGCACGGCCAGCACCGAGCCGGAGAAGAACGCTACGTTTTTGGCCAGGACGGTGAGCAGGGGCGAGGTGAAGGAGTTCATGTACTTGGACGTGGCTTTGTAGCCGCGCCCCAGCCTCCCGTGCAGCTCGTGATCCAGCTCATTAAAATGTCTGAGGTACAATCGGCCGTAGAGCGACCAGCGTCTCGCCCCGAGATTCCCCGGTTCTCTCCTGATGATTTCTGTGTAGCTAAAGAACGCGTAGAGGACCTGCCACACCAGAATAAACGGGCAGAGGAGGAGATTGGCCAACCCGATCAGGAGTATGACACGACTCAGCTGCTGCGCCAGTTCCAGCCTGTTCCCGCTGCGCTTGTATTTCGGATGGAGGTTCCACTTGTTTTGGAAAAGCGAGCCCGGCCCCCAGAAGAGGATGAGTTCAAAGTTGTACTTGAGGCCCTGGGTGAGGAACACGACGTTGCCCAGCAGGGGGAGCTGTAACTGCACGGGCAGCAGGGACTTGTTGATCATAGCCACCATGTAGTTCTTAAAGCGGAGGATGCGGTGGTAGATGTCCAGCTCCGTCAGCTCCTTCTTGTGGATGCACATCTGGTGTTCGCGCTGCAGGCTGATGAGGCGGTCCTGGACCTCCTGCCACGTGAAGTTGCATAGTTCATCCTGAGAACGGAGCAAAAACACATTAGAACACGCCCACTGTACGACACGAGCTAACCTGGAAATGTAAGCGATGATTTATACAACGTTTGCCTGTTTCAAGAAGCAGTTCAGGTCTGACGAGATCTCCTCAGTGATCACTCAAATGTACGACTGAAGACATTGTACACAGAGTTAGCAAAATGTCAACACACTTAAACAATAATGTGAAAACGTACACTCAGGCCTGTCACTATAATCTCTATATCCACTTATCATTCCATATATTAAGCTGGAACAATACTTTTTTGGGGTCAGTATTTATCATGTGTATTTCTTCTTTGCACAACTGGGAAATTTTTGGTTAGTTTTTGTCTCTATGATCAGATTTAAGCCTTTAAGATGTTTGAATAAATAACTTGTCTGACTCATTCCAGACTCAAAGTAACGACTAAAGTGTTTCATTCTGCTGTTTATTTCTTGCAGCTCATGATTTTTAACAATATTGTAGATTTATAATAGTTTTTGTGGTTTAAATCTGCTCTTGGGTTTTTGTGTCAGTGGCAGAAATGAGTTTCAATATTATCGTTTATCATCTATATTCAGCGATATATCGAACTTCAAAATGTGTTGTCGTAACAGGTCTATATACACTACCGTTCAAAAGTTTGGACTCGCCCTCTTATACTATGTTTTTTTTTCTTTATTTTTACTACTTTCCACATTTTATATACTCATAGAAGACATCAGATATATGAAGTAATATATATGGAATTATGTTGTTTTTTAAAAAAAAGCTAAATAACTCTACTAAATATTTTTTAAATATTTTATTTTCAAATCCTCAAAGTTTCCTCCCTTTGCTTTGTCCAAAAATATTTAGTAGAGTTATTTCACTGTTTGTTCTACTACATAATTCCATCTAACTTACTTCGTATATTTGATGTCTTCTGTGTGTCTATAAAATGTATAAAGTAGTAAAAAAACATGGAATGAGAGGGTGTGTCCAAACTTTTGACTGATGTACAGTTGGATGATATATACGTGAATATTCAAAATGTTAAGTAAACATTAGATAAACAAGACAAGACTTAGACAAGTAGTGCGATTGTGATTATATTTACAATATATGTTTAAAAAGTCAAACTGTTCTTTGTGCACATAATAAACACCTCCAGCTGCACAACCATTTGAAAGAAAACTAAAATATAAACCAACACATGGATCCTGTGAATTCAGAACATGTTTGAAAACGTCTAAGCTACAGGTACAACAAGATTTTTCTATAAAACGACAGGAGATTTTTGATATTTTGCTGAGGACATTCTATTCCATCTATGTAACTGTGGCCTTTTCGATTTAATAATTGCACCAACTTAAACTTCACTTTTGATTCAGTTGTGAAATATTGTGCATAAGTTGATCCCTCCTCAGTGTGTTTCAGTCTGAGGTGTGTTTGGGGCTCATGGTTGTAATATCAAAGATCAAATATTTGACCAAAACACTACTGCGTGAAAGGTTAAGAACGTCTCTGACGGTTTATGTCTCACCATTGTGATCTTCAGGGCCTTGATATAGAACTGCCTTATCTCCCAGTAGCTCAGGATATTACAAAACACTTTGATGAGTCGATAAATCCAGAAAGTGGCCGCCATGATGAGGAGAAATATTATCCAGCTGTTTTCTTGAATCCTGGAGACAAACACAAGACGGTGGTTTGTGGAGGTTCATGATAACACAGTAACAACATAGACAAACTGCAGGTTGGTCAAAACGTGACAGTCCCATAATGTGACCACAGCTCCACAGCGGCTTTGTCATGAGTGAAGAGCCGTGACTCAGAACAACCTCTTCAGAACTCAAGAACAAAGAGATGTGACTTAGTTCAACAAGCTCTGACATCGAGGAGCATCGTTTTGTTTTATATTTTGTGATAATGTAAAGACACACGTTAGAGCCGCTCAGGGAGGCGTAACTAATCAGATTTTAAGTAAGAGTCTTTTTAATGCAGAGGTCCATGTGGTTTGGAGCCGAGCTCAGAATTTGGAGGATTGAACCTGTATAAAAACCTGTACAATTTATGTTCTGGAAATTAGAGCTCAGCCAATATGTTTTTTTTTTCATGGCTGATGCTGATACTGTTTAGAGTCCAGAGAAACCGATGACTGATAACATCTGCCAATATTTTTGCCGCCGATTATGAAAATTAAAAAATATTGAACTCATCCAGAACCCTTTTTACTACAAACTGGATCAGAGAGCTGTGTAGTCACGTTTTGTGCAGTGTCCTCTTTGTATTAAAGTGTTCATATAAATCTTTATATAACTTTAGGGAGCTGGTCGGCCCAAACTAAATAACTAAATATCGCTGGAGTTTTAAGGCCGATAGCTGATGCGCTAAAAAGGGCAAATATCGGCACAATATATCGGTCTATCTCTACTGAAAATGAATACTGAAACTTTTTCCTTTATTTTAATAAGACTAAATACCGATTATCGTGATTGATTAACATGGGGGGTCCTATTTACTGCTCACAGCTCCAGTGCCACTTACACATTTTAAAACACATCACTGTTTCTTCACTTCCTGCACTGACTTAAGAGCTCACATATTATTGGGCAATCTCCTCTGCTGGCTTCCTTTTATTCTATAATTAAAAAGTTTCCGAGTACACGGTGTCACAACACTGACCTAATGGAGTATGTAACCCACACCAGTGCCTCACATGATCATAAAAATAATAATGATAATAATAATATTTAGGCAACCAGTTAATTACACAAATAAACACAGAGGGAAAAAGAGGCTGTAGACCTGTCCAAATTGTGGAAGATGATGTTTGCAATAACTAGAATTAATAATGGAATAAATATAGAAAACAAACTGCGTGTTTTGCAGAAAAAATGAAAAAAATACAAGAAAAAAATACTGATAAAACGAGTAGAGGCAGAATGTTCTTTGGGCCGGTGAAGTGTCAGCTCAGCCAGCGCAGTCACCACAGTGTACCTCAGCAGAGCTATCCATTACACGTCTCTGTTCCCGAAGTGAGCCGGGACACACGGCACTTAAATTCCTTCCTGTGCATAACTATAAGCTGTCGGAATGTTGCAATCAGGAGCAACAGCACTGAATAGGAAAAAAACAAGCCACCAAAACTTAAGCCCCACAGGCCCCGAGAGGCCAGAGCATCACAACAGCACTGGCAATGGGAAGAACACAGCATCCAGACCTCATCTCTAACCTGGTTCAATATCACAAAGTTCACATCACACGATACAAAAGAGCACTGCCACTTAAAGGGCCGGGACACCATTTTTTTCATGTAATTAACTGAACTCCGTTTGGCCCCGGTACTGTTATATTGTCAAACGAGCTCTTGCCGTCTAATTATAGAGCGTTTTATCCTCAGCCAAAAGTGTGCCCACAGCATGCTAGTTGTTGTTAGCTTTAGCGTGACAGTGAACTCCGCTCTGGCCTCTGAAGTTATGAAAAGCGATTATAAAAGTAACTGAGGTGAATAATTAAGATGTTAGGAATGCATTAGGTAAGTGAGCAGTTTATATACAGACCACTGCAAAAAACTGAACTATTTATGTTTTTCACGATAAGACGGTATCTGCTACAGCACCTTTAAACTCACAACTGTAAAAGTGAGAATCTTCAAATTTTTTATGATGAAAAGTATTTATTTTGCCTGGGAACATGACACAGCGATTACAGTAATAGGTCAAACACACAATGTCCCAATTTCAATGTGCATCTGTTCTAAAGAATCCAATTTCTTAGTAAATAATACACGGTTTGATATTTTTGTCAAGTGTCGGCTATGCCCACATTACTGAAACAAGAACTCTTTTCATTTGAACCACTGATGCTATCTTAGTTGGCATGTCTTATTTTATAGGCTGAACAAAACGGCCCAAGGATATAGACTAATAGGACACTGTCCCATTTTCCAGCCTGAGAATGTTAGCGCTATCCTGCAGCCTGACGTCCCATTGGAGTTACAGACTGGTGATTACAGAGTATTAAGCCAACTACAATAGACTGCTCTAAAGAACTTAAGTCTGTGCAATAGCTCCTTTAATAGCTTGGAGTGATAACAAAGCTTTGAACCGGCTCAAAAGGCTAATTATGAACGCAATCCGTGTTCCGTGTTGTAGAATGTCTCTTTACCTCTGGGTGCACTGCTGGCTGGGCAGGATGGCATCAGGGAGAGTGACTTTGTTCCGGTCCATGGGGTTGTGCCCTGGTTCTGTGTGATTGACGGGCCGGTTAGCGAATAGGACGTCATACTCCACGCAGTTGACGAGGAAAGTTGTGAATGTGACGACGAACAGAAATTGGCTATTTGGGAAAAGAGAGACAGTATTAACATGAAAACTTGACATCACGTCATAAACAAAAGCAAACAATGCCTTTTAATTATTCCCAAATGGAAGGCCAAGGGGAAAAGTGGTCCACCGCAGGGGGCTATACATTGTAGTGCATTGCTATATACAGACACGTGCTTCAACAGGTAGTTGAATCCATACAAGGACTAGGGTTCAACTGAGAGCCGTCACAGTGCTAGGTCTGTCACGACAACAAGTTTTGAAGGGCGATATATTGCCACAGAAATAAACTACGATAATATTGAAACCACAGACACAATAAAAACAAAGCAAGATTAGGCCAGTCGACAAATATTTAAATATACAGAATCATTAAAAGACATGAAATACAACAAATAAACTGTAGAATGGACCAATAACCACAGAAGTTACTTTTTCAACCCTCAACTGCTCTTTTTTTTTCAAATTATAACAAAAACAACAAAAGCCTCCCCACTTTTGCAAAGAAACTATACACACGATAAATATAGAGTCCCAAAATATATTGATCCAGCTTTCATTTACTGAACGGTAAGTCGATATAGTGATAATCGTGACAGGCCTACACACTGCACGTATATCCACAAGTATATCCACAAAGAAATATTTTTTTTTAAATAAAGGTAATATAAGAGTTGTTGCACAATTGGAGTCACTTCAAGACAAGAACGATCCAAATGATCTTGTTGAGCTTGTTCATGTGGAGGCCTGGAGCAATGCTGCCTACTCCCAAAACAACCACGTTCAATACACATTCCCCAAGTTATACAAGTGGTTGTAAACAAGCATCCAGGAACTTCAAAGCAGTGCAGTTAGACTATTCAAATGGGAACAGAAATGCCATTAAGCAAATATATAACAACAGACTACTCACACAAGCTCAAAAAACTCGGTCAGCATCATACAAGCGAATCCATTCTTTTGATGAAAATGGTAGATGTAGATAAACTGGTCAAGGAAAACATCAGGAAACATACACTTAAGATGAAACCTAGGAACAAATCATTTAACAGAATTGAATTTAAAACCTATAAGTCAAAGCTGTAAAGGATATTCTGGTGAAGAAGTTGTCCAGGTTCTTGATGTGGTGCCATGAGTCTGAAAAATGCACAGTCACACAATAAGACAGCTGAGAGTTTACACACAACATAGTGAGATCACAAAATGCAACTAACGTGTAATAACTGACAACAACATTAAAACCGGTGGGTCTCAGGTTAACACGTTATAATACAGTTATGTGTTCTTACCTTTGAGGCCTTCGGGCACGTGTAGCAGCAGGTCTTCCTCTCCTGGTGGCGAGTCCTCCTCAAAATCCTCTATCCTCTGGTACTCCTGATACTCTTCAAAGTTCGCCATTTTTCTTACATTCTTGGGGCCAAAGCTTAATTAAACTACTTTTAGTAAACACTTTCTTGTGCTAGTGTTCGGTATAAAACATCTGCTTCATTTTGTCGCAGAGTGCCTTGTAAATGTAGCAGTTCATATTAGAGCAGCTAGGGCTAACGTTAGCTCGCTGTTAGCATGCTAGTCTGGCGGAGATACACAACAATAACACGTAATAACACTGGACACTTTGAAACTGTAACGAAGCTAACTGGACGATTCTAGGAGCCGATCCAAATATCTGCGTTCTAACAGTGGATCCTCTGTGATATGCGATGCTGGAGGTGGCTCTGCAGTGGATGATTCAGCCTCTGGTGTAGTCAGGGTGACACGGTTTTGTTTTGTTCGCCACTTGCTCTGTCCATCTGCTTAGCTTAGTGACATTTTATCTTAGCCCGCGGTACATTCTCAGTCAGATCAGGCGGAATTCACACATAAGTTCGTAAATCGTAGCGGCGTCTCTGTTCACGCTCTGCCGAGGTCAAGCAGTGTCCAAAAATACACCATCCTCCAACGCGAGTCCACTGTTTTTGTCTTACACAAACAAATGTCAACAAAACGTAGCTAGCGTCACTTCCGGGGAACGTGTACGTCACTTCCGCTATGTGCTTGTAGTTTTTTCCGTAAATAAAGTCAAATATTTTTTGGGGGGATATTCAAATTGCGTAAATTATTCTGAGACAGTTGTATGTATATTTTTATTGATTATAACAAAAAACTATAAACAATTTGTAATTATTCCGTGACAGAAATGCACTGTGGGTCAAAGTCAACATGGCAGCTCGCAGGTTTGCAGTGGATTACAGAGCTTAGCGACTATTCCGGCTTTATTAGCTTGTTATTGACGAAAAAGGCAGCACAATGATCCATTTACTCTGCTGTCGTATAAACACAACTGTCCCTGCGCTCTTACTGCGGAGGAGCGGTCAAACAGCCGAGTTCTGCAGGTTTTCACGGTGGGTGTGTGGGACTGACCGGCGCTAATGTGGCTACTGGCTGTTACTGCTGACCACTGACAGGGAGATAACATGACTGACCACTTCACATTTAGAGCATTAAAAGTACACAGGGGATGAAGCAGGGGACCGGTTTATTTTGTAAGAATAACTATTACATTTTTATTTTTTATTCTCATTTTGTTTTGTATTTGTCTATTATTATTATGTACTTGTGGAGTTTAGGGAAATCTGACCTTTAACTGACCCAGTACCACAGGGAAACTTATCAAAAGCAGAGCCCAGAACTCTGGAGGAAAACCAGTCACAGGAAGAACATGCAAACTCCATGCAGAATATATACTCAGTCTGACCTGGGAGTCAAACCCACAACCTTGGGATCCTTGACTGTAAAGTGGCTCAGTGTTAGAGCGCTTGTCCTTTAACCAGTACTGTTAATGTGTCCTTGGGCAAGACACTTTACCCACATGCCTAGTATGAATGTAGTGTGTGAGCGAGTGAGTGATGGTGGTTGGAGGGATGCACCAATCCAGCTTTTTCAGTTCCGATACCGATTCTGATACTTTGGCTTTAAGAATCTGCCAATACCAGATATCAACCAATACCAGAGCAGACACTAAAAAGGCAAGGCAAGTTTATTTGTATAGTACAATTAGTACGCAATGTAATTCAAAGTGCTTTACAGAATAAAAAAGACATTAAAATCACAATACAACAAATCAAATCATAAATAATCATCATAAAATTAACATTAAAAGAGAAAATCGCATTTATTTCCTTTATACAAAAGTAAAATAAGACAAAACTGATCTGTAGCTGTTACTTATTTTTCAAGTAACGACAGAACAACTTTGTATAAATAGAAATTCTATCATTATGAGACTTTCTGAGCCGTGTACAACCTGTAAATTGTCTTATTATATCAGTTCCAACAAGGATATCGGCTCAAACAATATCTGGAAACCGAAGCTTTTTAAGTGTCTAAATTATAAAAGATGAAATAATAAAATCTCCTTTCTATTGAGATGCAAAAAACTACTAGTATATTAATAATCTTTGTATTATCATTAAATATTCACCCCTCCTTCTGCCCCACAGGTCACACACGTCTCCAGAATCGACCATCTCCACACTCCAGTCCAGCAATGCAGCCCGTCACTTTAAGAGTCTGGTCCAGAGAACATGTTTACGTTCCCCCAGGACCCCCAGACCCTCCAGATCTGCCCTCCACTTCATCCTGGCCCCTGCCCTCCTCACTGTCTCCGGGCGAATGTTTTGTAAAGTTGCCTTTTGTGAAGCGGACGTCAACAACAACAAACTAACTACGCAGACTGGAACGCAAGACACTCCTGAGTTTAACTGGTGTCTTCTCTGGGAGTTTGTTAAACCTCAACTCATCGCTCTGATTGGTGCTGTTGTGGTGAGTGCAAAGGAATATATGTATAAAATAGTTGTAAATACTTGGTGTTAGGGCCAAGTGAGGTATTGACTCCTATGCGCAGTGTTCTATGTATCCAAAATACACTGGAATTTCATGTTCACAATGGCCTTAATATCAGAATACAATTGAATCAGTCGCCTCTTTAGCCGATTCAGCCTTAATGCAGTGGTCACAGGCATTTTAAGTGTATGGCCAGTGGTCACATTTATATATAGCGCTTTTCCACCTTCAAGGAACCTTCAAGGAACCTTGGAACCACCTTCTTTCCTACATCAAGGAACCACTCACCCATTCACACACACATTCATACACCAGTCAAATGAAGCTCATCGAGGCTAGAGCAGTTATAGGGGTGAATTTGAAGCAAATTTCCATATTTGGAATTCCAACCCCGAGTATCATAGCAACCAAAGAGCCAATCAGGAGCCGCTGGTTTAGCTTAGCAACGCTGTCAATCAAACCTGTTGCTAGCAGTAGTGAGAGCGACCTCGGGGAAAGCGCCTAATTTGTCTGTTATTAATGTTCATATGTTGATTTACAGACACAATAGTGAAATAAAAACCCCAGGATCATGTAGAGGGTTAATACGAACATTTAAGACCAACATGAGTCTGACAGCAGCAGGTACAGAGAGAGGGGCGGAGGTTAACACAGGAAGTGAACTGGAGCCAGAGTCGATGGAGCCGGAAGTGCGCCCACGATCACTTCCTGTTTGAAACGCGGCGGCGGCAGGTTAGATATGTCCATTTATATAAACAGTCTAACCGCTCTACCAATGATGTTCATGTCGAGAGCGGGATTCGAACCACCAACCCTTCAGATCAGTGGACAAACAAACAAACAACTGTCTCATGAACTTCACCTTTTAGCCAATTCAGCCTTAATGCAGTAGTTACAAGTATTTTTAGTGTACAACTCTACAGTGAGTAATGAACTGATGTTGTTTAAAAAAATATATCACGATACTCCTCTGTGTCGATATACCTGTTACCAAGACGTGTCGATATTTTACCGTATCGATATTTTGAGCACAGCCCCAGTTGGTGGATTGATGTGTTTTTCTCTTTGTTCCCAGCTTGCTTTCGGCGCTGCTATCCTTAATATTCAGATCCCGCTGATGCTCGGGGATTTGGTGAACGTGGTGGCGCGTTATCTCCGAGAACAAGCCGGAAACTACGTCCACGAGATAAGAGTCCCCGCTCTGAAGCTGCTGGGGCTCTACGGGCTGCAGGTAAAGTGCCGTTTGTAAATAACTCCGGCGTGTCAAAGAGGCCGCTCGTGTAAGATGTGTTCAAGATAAAGTCAGAGCTGGGAACGGGAGACGGGAACATGAGCAGAAATGCGGGAAGAGGACGTGTAGTTTTCAGCAGTAAAATGAACTGTGAATATGAGGCTTTGATAAACGAATGTCAGGAATAGTTTTGTTTTGTAATCTCTCTATTTGTATGTTTTGTTTTGTTTATTTTTATCCCGGTGGTTCTGAGAATTGTTACACCAACGACCACCAAGATAATATTTGTTGTTTCTGAGTTAGAGATGGGACATAAACAATAATATGGTTATCGTGATAAGAAGTGTTGACAAAAATCCTTCATGGGACATTTTATATAATTTTTAGAATCACCAACAAAGATAATCCCCATTATATCTCCAGAACCTACTCACCCATAATGATCTCCGCTAGATCAGAGTTGTTTCAGAAAGTACAATACTATAACAGCTGTTTAAAGGTGATATATTACACAAAATTTACTTCTGTAGCTTTAAACCATGTTCTGATGCTGTTCCCTCCTCAAAAACAGACCTGGAGTTGTGTTTTGTTTCATTCACACATGTTTGAGTAACACTTTATTATTAGTCTGTCTACATCTCCAAAGCTCAAAATGCTCTGTTCCACCTCGTGATGTCATGAAGTGGTAGTTTTCAAGTTAACAGCTCCTTTTACCTTTAGTTCAGTAGTAGATTGGAAATTCCAGGTCTGAAATGATCCAAATGATTCTAGTAAAGGTGTGTGGAGTTTAAAAACACAGTGGAGCACTTCCTGTATTACCACATGATGACATCACAAAGCAAAAAGTAGTAAAGTACTGTACTTAAGTTTACATTTTTTAGGTGTCTGTGCTTAAACAGGTTTTGAAGTGGATACTTTTTACTTTTACTTCAGTACATTTGAGAGCAGTATCTGTACTTTCTACTCCACTACATTTTTGAACAGGACTGAAAAGTAAAGATATTTTTAATTATTGTGTGAGACCTGCTGAAAAGGCTGAGGGTTTATTTTTAACACGTTCATAATTTGAACAAACAAAAATATACAAATAAAAACAGATAGAGAAAAATGATCGATTCAATTGTTTCTGTTGAACAAAATTCAGCTCAAATCTTTGTCAAAATCACCACATTTGAAGCTTTATAAGACTCAAAATCTGTGTGAAATACTTTTAGTTTTTACTCTTTAAGTACATTTTTAAACAGTACAGGCACTTTTCTAGTGTCTGTACTTTTACTTGAGTAATAAAATGGAGTACTTCTTCCACCACGGTCATATAAATAGATCACATGAACATTGAGCCTTACACTGAAGAGCATCTTGATAAATTTAACCAAAATAATGAGTTTAATAGAAGTCGCCTGTGTGCGTCCCTCCTTTGTTTTCCTCTCGTCCCTCGACATAAACAAATACTCGAGCAGACTCATTATGTCACAGACTTATTCAGTGGAAAATGGCGTCTTTCCCTGGTCACTCATGTTGATGTGTGCAGGGCCTGCTGACCAGCGGTTACATCATCCTGCTGTCGCGGGTCGGCGAGCGAGTGGCGGCCGACATGAGGAAGACTCTGTTCTCATCTTTACTCAGGTACTGAGGAAGAAGAACACACGTCTGGGGCAGGAGGGATTCAGATTCATTTAAATTCAATATTATTTCTATTGCACATTTAAAGCAACTTGAGCTGAACGAAGAGCTTCACATAAAAGTCGACAACAAACAAATACACAGACACACGAC
>KN471816.1:0-11180 GCA_000787095.1 Periophthalmodon schlosseri
TAAAATGGCTTCTGAACTTGCTTATGTTATGTAATGATGAAACTTTTTTCCTTCAAAATTTCTAATATCTGAGTGCACTTCCACACACTGTTCTTGTTCTGGTCTGATATTCATGCTCCTTTAAACCAGACACTCAGTCCTTCGGCAACCCATTTTCCACTTGTATTTCCAGCTCCTATTACCACCCATCTCTGCTCCATCTTCTTCACCATTTACCCCTACCTGTGAATCCGCACTCTTCTACACACCATCCTTAAACGACTTCCTGTTTTTCTGCATATACCTTATCTTCTAAATGTGTGTTTCTTCTGGTCTTTCCTTGGACCAAAGACTAATGGAAACTAGGAATGCAAGATTAATCATTAATCATTTCCACTACAAAAAAATATATATAATAATTCTGCTTAAAAACTGCCAAGCTTAGACCTTTACATACATGTGATTCTTGTATTAGTTTCTCCATCTATATTTCAGTTTTTTGGTTTCTACTCAAGGCAAGGCAAGTTTATTTGTATAGCACAATTCGAACACAAAGTGATTCAAAGTGCTTTACAGAATAAGAAAGACATTAAAATCACAATACAAGCAAATCAATTCAGTCATTAATTCAGTCATATGCACAACTAAATAGAACCATTTTGAGCCTGGATTTAAACATTGTCAAAATAGAGGCCTGTCTCACATCTTCAGGAAGAATGTTCCAGGTTTTAGCTGCAGAAAACTGAAACCCTGATTCCCCCTGTTTAGTCCTGGTTTAGTCCTGGTTTAGTCCTGACTCTGGGCACCAGCAGGAGGCCGATCCCTGAGGTCCTCAGAGTGTGAGATGGTTCATATGCCACTAACATGTCGGAGATGTTCTTTGGTGCTGGGCCATGGAGATGTAACAAGCAGAGCTGCTTTAAAGTCTATTCTCTGACTTCTCGGACTTATGTGCTCGTACTTCCTTGTTCTAGTCAGGACCTAAGCAGCAGCGTTCTGGACGTACTGCAGCTGTCTTAACGCTCGTTTGGAGAGGCCAGTGAGCAGGACGTTACAGTAGTCTAACCTACTGGAGACAAACACATAGATAAGTCGCTCCAAGTCCGGTTTAGACAGTATACCTTTGATTTTTACAATGTTTTTTAGAAGGTCAAAATTTGCAGATGTTATTGATTGATGTGGCTGTTAAAGTTCAAGTGTGAGTCCATTATTCTCCTGACTCATTTAAATTGTTTACTTTATACATCAAAATCTAATTGCAACGCTTGTCAGTAAAATCACAATTAGATATTTCCTCCAAATCGTGGAGTGCAGCCCTAATAGAAACAAAGCTGCATAATTGAGCATGGGGGGATATCGAGGGAGTCCCATCTGCAGAACGCTCGTTAGGAAAGAGGAGGAGATTCACACTCTAGGCATCCCAACACCTCTCTACAAATCCGGGAACATTACTGGACCTTTTCCAACACTGACACGTTGCTAAGTCCTCTCTTTCTCAGCGGCCCCCTGTCTCTTTCAAACTGCGTTCTCTAAAGTCTGGCTCTCATTAATCACAGTGATGTACAATACGCAGCAATCGCCAAATGGTTTTAGTCCTTCTCCCACCCTCCACCAACTAAGCCCGTATATTTTTCCGGCATGTGTGAAACAGTGGAAATCAAGCCATAAATCCCACCCAAACTTGCTAATAGTCGGCAATTTTTCTTTTTAGCTGTCTTTGTACAGTCAGAAATTGAACAAACTACTGTGTTCAAGGACACGATGTAACCGCCCTAAAAAAAAGGCTTATTTCCTGCGTTATAATGTCCCAGAGAAGCTCAAAATCATTCTATCTTTAAGAACAGAAATGTAACTGTAAGACCATAAGGTGACCAGAACACGCTTAGACAAAACTTTACAAAAACTTCTGGAACCGTCTCCCGTCTCCCCAGTTTCAGTTGGGCGTGACTGACAGGTGGATTAAGCAACCGGAGAAAGGCATGGTCCGTTTGAGTCAAAACGAACATGGCGGCTTACAAAAATAACGCAGAGGACTAAGAAATGTAGATGTAGTGGATGCGTGGATGTAGAGCGGGTCAATACGAATATTTAAGACCAAAATGACGAGTCTGACAGCAGCAGTTACGGAGAGAGCTAGAGTCGATGGAGCCGGAAGCGTGCCCATGATCACTTCCTATTTGGAACGCAGCGGCTAGCAGGTTAGCAGGTTAGCTATGTCCATTTACATATACAGTCTATGGGTAAAATAAGTTCTATATTTTAAGTCTGTGTAATGCCTCAGTCCTCCGGGTCTGATCCATAGTAAAAGCCAAAAGTAAAATCTGTCAACTGGACAAAAAAAGTTGCAGGAGTGAAGACATTTCGCTGCTCATCCAAGCCGCTTCTTCAGTTCTTTTTATATTTTTTAACTTATCCCACATTAGGACAGAGGTTTGAGGCCCTTATGGTCCGGTTCCAGACTCTTTTGGATTCAAACAGGATGAAGAAGGGACTGGGTGGTAAAGCAATTAATCTAGAGCCATGCATTCATTTGTAAATAAATACCCAATACCAAACCAAATATCTACATTTTTACAGTATTCACTTTATTCCAGAAGTTGCCGTGGACGCCGCCATCGTCATTTGGGTTGTATTGTTTTGCATGGGGCGACTAATCTTGACAGCTAATACGTTCTATAAGGACTACAAAGCCGTTTTAAAGCTTCCAGAGAATCGATGCAGTGTCGACTTTTTGGTCGCATGAACATAAAACATCTTACACAAATCAGCCTACTTTTTATCAGATTTAGCAGCAAAACGTTTCGCAAGTTCTCCATTGAAATGAATGGGATTCCCGCTTAATCGTAAGAGCCACCGCAAAGAAAGCACGATTTAGTAGCCTTTAGTGGCAAAAGTGGGCGGGGCTGTATAAGGTCAAGAGGCATATACATATAAAACATTAATTCCAATTGAATCAAAATCATTATTAGTAAATCGTGAAAGGCTACAGTTAATTATTTATACAATATTTCCTTAAAATCCCCTGCCTCCGTGGGGGTCTTATGATGTATGCAACTAGCTAAAAATCCATGCGATTCTTGTGAGAATTTAGCTGTTTATTTTACAGCCTCCTCTCCAATATGTTCCTGTGTTTCAACTAAATTGTTGTGTCCGAACAATTGCATCATTTACCCATCTGCCCTATTTCAGTACATTCAGATTACAGTCATCTTTCCTAGTTGTCTGCCAGGTCACGAACACAAGCCATCCTTCTATAGTGCTCCACCGCTCCAAGGACACCAGAGTGATGAATCTGGGGCCTTGAACTTCTGCATCCAAAATAGCCACACTTATTTACACACGCTGTGAACTACTGCCCCCATGAAGTCCATCGCTCTCATCTATAGGCATGTTGTACACTGCGGTTACTGGAAATCTGCGATATCGTGGACGTTTAAAGGTCCCAAGTTATGTAAAATTGACTCTTGTGAGCTTTACGTCATGTTATAATGTTGTTACCTCCTCAAAAACATACCTGGAGTTGTGTTTTGTTTCATGAAGCGGTGGTTTTCAAGTTACCTTTTATCTTTAGTTCAGGAGAGATTGCCAATTCCAAGGCTGAAATAATCCAAATGATTCTAGTGAAGGTGTGTGGAGTTTGAAGACACAGTGGAGCACTTCCTGTATTACCACATGACATCACAAGGTGGAACAGAGTGTTTTCTGTTTGAGAGAAAAACTCAGGCTAAATATGCAGGGTTTGTGTGTTAAACATGTGTGAATGAAACAAAACACAACTCCAGGTCCGTTTGTGACGAGGAAACAACATTATAAGATCAGAAAACAGCATAATATGGGACCTTTAAATAAAAAAACAACATACAGTATATTGTTACAGAGATATACTGCGATAAATGATAATATTGAAACTACTTTATGCTACTGATACAAAAACAGTAATGCAGGATGATCCCAGTATCATTCAAAAGACCTGAGCTGCAACAAATAAACACAAGAATGAAAACATAATTAGCCACAGAAGTTATATTTTGCATTGTTTTACATAAAAATTGGCAAGAAATTCTCCACATGATAAATATTCAGCCTCAAAATGTTTTGTTCCATCTTTCATATATTGAACAATATCTCAAAATAGTGATTATCGTGACAGGCCTACTTCCGTGATGTGTTAATAATAATAATAATAATAATTACAAGGCCAAACTCGTTCATTGAAATGGTTACAGAGGTGTTAATTGGAGGTGTTAATGATCTAATGTGCTGTGTGTGTAACCCAGAGACAAAAAATGTATTCCAGCAAATATCTGATTCAATAATTATTAATTAAAGCAAATACGCAAAGCAAATTCAAACATGTCCACAGATATATTTCACCTGTGTGTTTTGCGAACATCCAGATTTTTGCCCCATTTTCATAGGACATTCAAACTCAACTAAAAATGTTCAAATTGCAACCCCAAAGCGTTCAAAATGAGACCCCAATAAAAAACAAATTCCATATTAGGTTTTATGAATCACTACAGGTGCGAACTACTTTTAAACATGTTTAAAACAGCGACTCAAACACGGTAGGAGGTGGGGGGAGCGCTCGTATCCATAAAAGGTTCTAAATTAACGTGTTAAGTGAGCACCCCCATTGAAGAACTTAGCCCCCCCACACAGCTCCTCCAACCAGAAATGTCTAGCGCCGCCCCTGCTCACGATAAACACTATATCAATATATGAAAGCTGGAACAACATAATTTGAGACTCAATATTTTTAGTGTGTACATTTTCTTTGTAAAAGTGGTGAGATTTAGGGTAGTTTTGTTTTAACACAATCACATTTGAGCAATACAAGTTTGAATAAGTGACTTCTATGGCTAATTAATGATGCTGTCTATTTAAAAATGGTTAACTGGGATTATCCTGTATTATTGTTATTGTGTCAGTGGCATAAAGTAGTTCCAATATTACTGTTTATCGCAGTATATCTCTGTAACAATCATAGACTGTATATATAAATGGACATAGCTAACCCGCTAGCCGCCGTGTTCCAAATAGGAAGTGATCGTGGGCGCGCTTCCGGCTCCATCGACTCTCGGCTCCAGTTCACTTTCTATTGATAAACTGTCTCTCTCTGTAACTGCTGCTGTCAGGCTCGTCATTTCAGTCTTAAAATGTTCATATTAACCCGCTCCACATGATCCTGGTGTTTTAATTTCGCTGTTGTGTCCGTAACTTAAGATATGAACATTAATAACAGACAAATCCGGCGCCTTCTTTCCACGAGGTCGCTCCCGCTAGTGTTAGCAACAGGTTTGATTGACAGCGTTGCTAAGCGCCCGCTCCCTGCTAAACCAACCGTGCATTTGAGAAGGGGCGTTACCTTCAACAGCCTCGCTCCGGATTGGCTCTTCGGTTGCTATGATACTCCAAATATGGAACTCGGCTCCAAAATCGCCGCTATAACCGCTCCAGCCTCAACGAGCTTCGTTTGACTGGAGCCGAACGCTGCGGGTGACGTCAAACTCACTCAATCCGCTTCTTTATACAGTCTGTGGTAACGATATATCGTGCTTTAAAACGTGTTATCGTGACGGGCTTAATCCAGCGTCCTCAGGGTAAAGATAGTAACATTACAGACTTAATGGAGCACAGCATGTATGTAATCTATCAACAGTTGCTCCGTAATGAGAGCGTTATACGACCGTCCATTAGCAAAGGCACGTAAGTGTTTTTATGTCATTAAGCCGTTTTATGAGCAGCCAGTCCCCAACATGAGCATCAACTCCGCTGAATGATGACCACACTGAGCCTGTCAATTAGCACCTCCTCTGCTGCCATGGATACGCTATCAATACAACTGGCAAGTATGGATCAAATGTCATCCGGACACCCGGAGGCCAGTCACTATTCATTTTACTCACGGCAAAGAGAACAGAAAACCAAACGAGAGGGCGTCAGAGTCAAACGCAATACACGTTTACATCTGGTTTGTTTTAGCAAATGGATTTTTCTTAGTAACAAGCGACGTCTTTGTGTCACTAGGCCTGTCATGATAATTACTATGTCAACTTATCGTTCAATATATAGAAGCTGGAACAATTTATTTTATCGTGAGAGCTATTTCTTTGCAAAAGTGGGGAGATTTGGGAAATTTATGTCCCTTTTATGGCTAATCATTGGTACATTCTGCTGTTTATGTGTCGCAGCTCATGTCTTTTAATGAAACAGTCTATTTAAAGATGGTTCACTGGGATTATTTTGCATTATTTAAACCTTAAATCAGTGGCATAAAGTAGTTTCAACATTATCGTTTATCGCGATATTTCTCTGCATGTATCGAGATTCAAAGTTTGCTATCGTGACAGGTCTGTGTATGTCAATCACACGGTCAGTAATACAAGACATCAGACTCGAGAATGAAGACGGCATAATTGCTGTATTGCGCAAAAGAGCAGCCCATAGCGTAACCATAGTAACCATTAAAAAAAGAAAAAAGAAAATTTCAGTTCTGTCAAATGGATGAAAGTTTCAGAGTGAAGAATTGTATTTTTCTTTTGCTGTGGCTCATACCTGGACGACTCATTAAAACATAGAAATAATCATGTTTAACAGTCAATCCATGGGTTTCAGGGGGATAAAAATAAACACTGTTGCCATAGCAATTCAAAACAAACATTTCAAATTATCAAAAGTCCTCAAAATGGCACCTGCACATAGGAAGCCAAAACCCATGAGTATAAACTATTATGGGCAATATGTGACCTACATTATACACATTTAGCTCTGAGCGATCTGCACAGTCCTACAATTCACCAACACATTATTTCACTACGGTTTAATCAGCGTTGATAATTTATCGATAGATTTCTGTTCTTTGAATTAGGGTTGCCTGATATGCCAAATAAATGAGTTTGAGCGTATAGCTGCATTAAAATAAAGAAGCACTGAAACTCGAAAAGACAAAAGGTCGACCACCAAAGCAGCTGATCAGATCACGATTACTGTCATTTTAACCATCACTGAAAGTATCTACCAAGTACCACCTCGTCCACCTAGTGCACAGTCAGGGACAGAATTTTAAAGCGCTATAGATTTTTTATCATACTTTCAAGTAAAGCAGGGCTGCCCAAACTCTTTTCACCGAGGGCCATATCTTCAAAAATATTCAACACGGAGGGCGACAGACCAGTGGTCAATACAGTGGATAATTCAGATGGTGCATTTAACATAGTTTTGACGTCATAAATAAGGCTTGAAACATTAATTTCAGGTCTGTGTGACAATGCAGTGTGATGTTATTTAGGTTATAGTGGCAGGATTACTCAAATTTCCCGTAAAAAGTACTGATTATGATCAATTAGGCCAGTTCAACTGAAGGCCTGAGGGCCGATAAAAATTGGTCTGAGGGCCACATTTGGCCCCCGGGCCATAGTTTGGACACCCCTGAAGTAAAGGTATCCGCAATATAACCTACGTACAGTAAGTTAAAGGGCCCATATTACACTGTTTCTGATCTTATGGTCACAAACACACCTGGAGTTGTGTTTTGTTTCATTCGCACATGTTTAACACACAAACCCTGCATATTTACACTGAGTTCTTCTCTCAAACGAACAACACTCTGTTCCACCTTGTGATGTCATCATGTGGTAATACAGGAAGTGCTCCATTGTGTTTTTAAACTCCATGCACCTTTACTAGACCTATTTGGATAATTTCAGCCCTGGAATTGCCAAAAAAAAGGTAAAAGACAGCTGTCGAAAACTACCACTTCATGACATCACGAGGTGGAACAGAGCATTTTGAGCTTTGAGGATGCAGACAGCCTAATAACGCAGGGTTACTCAAACTGAATGAAACAAAACACAACTCCAGGTGCGCTTTTGGTGAGGTAACGATATTACAACACGGCTTAAAACTCACAAGAGTCAATTTTGCGTAACGTAGCACCTTTAAAAGTTAAAACGAAACACTATTAAAGTTAAAACTAAATGTTGATTACTGTTGATTAGAGAAATGACAGCCATGTTTGTATACACTCCCTCCTCACGCTGCTCCAGAAGGATGGCTAACTCACACTCCTCTCCTCTCATCAATGGGCCTCGCTCCAGTTCATCCCAGCAGCTCTTTGGACTGTCATCAGCACTCTATCCCGTGGACGCCTGCCAGTAGACCCTCCGTCCAATCAATAGGCACCGTCGGCTAGCTTTCCCCCTTCGCTCCCTCTCTCTCTCCCTCTCTCTCTCTGTCTGCGTCTGCCTCGCTCGCCCTCTCGCCACTACCACCGCTGTATAAAGAGCGTTCTGTTCTGCCGCCACAGCATAGTGATTAGGCATTAGGCCCGCGCTGCTGTGTGAATTAGCTTAATCTGTGTCCGCACTGAAGGACAAGGCTTTTCATGCCCACTGGAGACTTTCATCGGACATAAAAGGAGTTAATCTTTAGGAAATGGTGAGCGGATGGTTCGTAGACAGAACAAGATTACACTACGTTTAGGGATAGTTTGGGGTTGAAAGTTCCCACGTGGTTTTATATAACGAAACTTTGAAATCTTTTGCGGTTCTGAAGCTGCTGACGTTAAAACTTAGAAGGTAAAGGGGAAAAACTACACCCACAGAAATACATCAGAGGCATCGAATGATGGACTTAACGTTTCTTGCTCAAAGTTTGAAGCGGGGAGAAGCCACAGAAAGCTCCAGCAGCGTTCACCTGCGAGTGCTGACTGAGGACTGGGCATGTACGCACACAGCGTTCAGCCCATCCCTCCTTCATAACATCTGCTGGATACTGTACGCCCTTGACAGACAACGCGCTGCCTCTCCCGCAGCCTCGTATTGATCCCGACACATGTAGGTGTGGGGAAAGGTGGAAGCCTAGTCACATATGCTAAAATATTTCTATAGCCATCAGCAGCCGCTCACTTCAACGTCTTTCAGGGGTTCACTAAAGCGAGACAATACAGGATTAACTGCACATAAGCCTCGGTGATTTGATCCCGTTTAAACCACAGCAAGAGATTCACATTCAAGCAGACGATGCAACTTTGTTAGTATAACTCAAATCCAAGAGACCCACCTTCTTTTGTCTTGACAATGCAACAAAGTCTGAATAAAAGTAGGGACATTATCACGGCCCTCGGGTTATTGAGACGTCTCGTGCATATTTCCATTGACATTTCCTAGTTGTATTTTAGTAGTTCTTCCACCGTGCAGGAGCTCCTCCAAAAGTCACACAACAATAGGAGCAATATTCAGATGCTACCCATTCATCTGGAGACCTGTCACGCCATGCAGTCACATTAAGTCCACATTTAAAGAGTATTAGCGTGATGACTTACCCAAAAGAGCCCCTGGCCACTATCAGCGACCGGCTTCTCCTTGTTTCTCGTTCTCTCGCTCCTGATCAGCCTCTTCCCAAGTCAATCCGCAGTGTGCTCAGATCAGATCAGCGCCTTTTTGCTGCGTCCTGCGTCCGGAGTTGTCGGGGGAATGGAGCGACCATTTGCCGGGATGCTCTGAAGAAAAAAGGTGCGAGGATGCTGAGGCATTCGCGGGGAGGAGAGCGGGAGGAGACAGAGGTGGAAGTGGAGGTGGAGAAAGGAGGGAGTCAGCGGCGAGGCGCTGGGCACAAAGCGAGAAAGAAAGAAAGGCAGAAAGAGAAGCACTGCAGCGACGAGGAGGCAGCAGCACCGGGGAGGAGGCAGACAGCAGCTCTCTGTCTAGGTCCTGGACACGCACGAGCAGGCGCATGCACGCCATTGTAGGTGCGGGCATTTTAGGAGGACACGCAGCGCCATCTTGAGGCGGCAGAAAAACGGCAGGGAGGTGCCCCGTGGGCCAATTTAGTGTCATATTATGAGCCAAGTTGTTGAAGGCTTTTAGATAAAGCTGCAGTAGGGCACATTTAACGATATGATTGTAGAAGTTACGAGGGCCAGTTAGTGTCTTTATCAGCGCACTGTTATCGGTTAGTACTTACCGAGGTCCAATCATTTCCCTCGCAACCACAACACTCCAGCCTGTTCCTTTCGTCCGCTTCGCCCCTTCGCTATAAACAAAATGCATCACCATATTCTGCCCGGCGGCCAACACAGGTAGGAACCAAAATTTATAGCCAAACTTTACCGAATGTGGCCCCCAGACTGTAAAGTTGTGGAGTTTAATAGGCCAACGCGCTTTTATTGCAGCTCACCCCTTTATACATCTTTACACACTTTGAACCAGGGGAATGCGCAGCTGTTCCTTGACTGCACCGGCTCCGCGTGGACAGATTTGATCCCAGTAAAGTCACCCACGCCGCCCCGCACTCTTTTCCTCTCATCCGCGTTGGTGATGCCCTTCCCCCCACGCGCAACACGCCCTCTCTCCATGGCAACCAGCATCCAGCAGATTCCTACAGGGTTTGGATGATGCGGTCACCTGACCCTAACCCTTCATCAAACACAAACGAAAAACGCGCAAATGCTGCACGAATACGTTTGTGACATGTTTTACGGCAGTTGTTCAAGCATTTAAAGCATTTAAAAGCGAAAGCATTATTTATATTTTTGTTTTTATTTTTATGAAGCGAAGGTAATTTTGCAGAGGTTGGCAATGTGGCGAAGGCAAATGCCTCAAATGCGCATGTAGGCTTTATCAGTGCGTGTTGGCCTTATAAAATAAAAGTTATAGACTAACTTTATAGTTTATAGTCTAGTAGGTCAACACAATATATACATAAATCAGTAAATGTATAAATAACAGCTAGTTTAAAGCCTAACACATAAAAATACATTTATGACAACAGAAAACACGACACGGTTTACAAAACATAACACACGGGCCTACAACATTTCTTCTTATATTTATTGATTAACTGATGTGAATTCATTTTGCAACCGCGTATCACAAAATCGACACTAGAGGGCGCAACAAGCTCGTAAGATCCCACATTGAGGTAAAGGACCGCGGTTCACAACACTTTCATTCAAAAAGCTCCTGTGTGGTGCTGTTTATTTGAGTGTACCACAAATATTTACACGAGGTTTTTTTTTCCAGTGGTCACAGAATTGACTGTTTACACTAAAACCGGGCCAGTGAGTTACATAAGAGATTATATAAAGTTGTCTCGTTTGACTAATATAATACTTAGTCAGTTGCGTTTCCTTGGGCGCTGTAAAATCCAAAGAGAAACTGCAAAGATATCTCAAGCTGGACAATTTGTATTATTATTAT
>KN471817.1:9575-67027 GCA_000787095.1 Periophthalmodon schlosseri
ACACAAGAGCCATATTTGAAATACAGGAACTCAACTCAAGCACATTTGTAATTGGTGAGTAATGAAGAGTCAAATGTTGTTTTTAAAACTATTCTGTTTCTGGCTGTTTTGTTTCTGTCTATTCAGTCTTGGGTGTATGTATCTTGTTCCAAAGGGGTGACGGTGCTGATAGTGCTTGGCACAGTGATGCTGATTGTTGTCACATTTGGAGACTATGGAGCATGCAGCGAGAAGAGATGTTCTCTGCAAGTGGTAAGACAAAGCTGTGATCTAAATGTACTTCAATCACTAATATTTACCAGTACACTCATAGTGCCTCACACTCAGTTGCTATAGATTTTTCTACAAGTTTATGTAAAAGGAACCAAAGTAAATGTAACATAATTTCATTTAACCATATTAATGTTTGTCTCTTAATATATTTAGTTCTCTTGCCTTGTTGCCATCCTCGCTGGAGCGGAGATAATTATCGGAGTGCTGGCCTACACCAATCATGACGAGGTAAGAGGTCAGAAAAGGAAAGAGTTTTTGAAAGTTTGAAAGCTTTTAACATTTTCCTTAAATCATTCAGGTTGGATTGCGGACAGCAGAATTCTACACCAGTTTGTATGGAGTGTATGTGGCTACTGGAGACCCGGCCATAGAAGTCACTCTTACATTTGTGCAAAAAATGGTTAGTCTTGTAGTTCCACTTTTTTTTCTACAAATTTTTAAATTTTCTCTCACAAACTGTATCATTATTTTACAAATTTTCCCTCATCCCTCTGTTGTAGCTTCACTGCTGTGGTGTGTCAGGGATCCCACTTGTAGACCTTGCCAAGAAAACCTGCCCGGCTCCAAACACATTACTGGAGAATTTGAAGATGCCTGTAAGCACATAAATAAAATATTCTTGGGCTGCAAGTTCAAAGCATTTTTTATATACAAGACCTGTGACATTGCTCTACAGGATTGCCCATCAACGATAGCTACTGCCTTTGACAATAATGCCCCTCTTGTGTTGGGCATCTTCCTTGGCACCGGGGCTCTTTTGGTAGGCAAATATCTTTTTACATGTCTATTTTGTCATATTTGTTCTATCACTCTATTTTTCCAATTCATAATGCAGTTATTGAATTATCAAATATATTACTATGCAGCATGAAACGAAAAGGCCTTAGATAATGGAATATTTGCATGGGCATGCTTAAAATAGCATTATTGTCTTTTTGTGAGGTGAATCATATTAACCATGTCATTATTCTGTGTCTTGTTCTCCTCTCCTCTCATGTACATTACGGTTTTACTCATTTTTGGCCTCTCAGATCATAGCCCTCATCTGCAGCTCAACTCTTGCTAAAAAGATTCGCTTGGCTGCTGCATCTCCTCAATACATCATTCTAACTTCCACCCCCCCCTCCTCTAATCCTCAGCACCCCCAGCATGCTTTCCTCACCTCCTCCTACCCTCCCACTGATCAGGAGCCTGTGGTCTTCACCCCTCTCTCTGCAGCCAACCTCCCTATTGCACAAGCTTAAAACACACAGTTTTTTTATATAGGGCTGGAAAATGGGACTAGATTTGATTTGTTTTTTTTTAGGTTTTAAGGAAAATTGTTTCAGCTTTGAGAATAGACAGACAGTGGTAAAAAGTTCAGGTGTTAAGTTCCATTGGATTTGTCTGCACCATTTGTCAATAGTGCTGTCAAATCAATAAAGCAATACATTGAAATAATATAATAGGAAAAAAATGCTTTAATTGCTCTGGTAAGTTATAAAGACAGTGAGCCCAAAATCCGCAAAAATAGCCCAAACATTCAATTAAATTTTGTTCCCAAGCCCTTTTATAAGTTATCTGTGCTCATGGCAGTTTTTTTTTCATTCTGAGCTTTCCAACAATTAAGCATTTTCTTGGAGTTTGGTTAACATATACATACACACCAAACCTGCTCTTCACCCCCTCCCCACTCTGTGTACTACAGATAACTGCGCTGGTCTGTTCAGTCATCCTCCTGAAACACCTCAAAAGAAGCCAGCGCGCCATAGATGCCTACTACTCCAAAGTGTACTAAGAAGACCACATTTCAATACATTGGCATCAAAGTGGGATATGGTTAAAGATTTTCTTTTTAAAGGTTATTCAGGAATTATAATGATGGCAACAGGGTGTCAGAAACAAGTCCTCATATCGTGCTCGTCTTAGGTCACTCAAATGGCTGTCAGAGGTTTAAAATCACTGTGTTCATGTATCAGGTCATTATGCAAGACAAATCCATTGGACTGAGGCGGCTAGTTACGGATTCTTAAAATTCTTCTCAGTTCCCACTCCAGGATCTTTACATAGTTTTAACAGAATATGAAGTTGATGTGATACGATGGTGGACCCTGTAATTGATCATTATGTTAGAGATTTATGTTCATAAAGGGATCATTTTTATGTTAAGAACAATGAAGTGGCCCGATACATTTATCACTGGAAACAAAGTCAAGGGATCCTTGAAGATTAATTTTAGTTGTGATTGTACTAGTGGATGTGCCATTTAATAATAAGTTAATAATTTTAGAAAAGCATTGGTTGAAAACCACTTTTGTGATACACTGGGAATGTAATATTTTTGTTATCACTTCACATTTGTAAACACCATTTAAAACATGCTTGTTAGCAATAAAACACACCAAAGTGATTTAAAGAGTCTTGTGTCATTGTAGAAAAATATATATATTAGTCTGGTTTGGTTTACTCAAATTTGTACAAGAATTTTTAGAATTAGTGTATAAACATACAATCAACATAATTTTATCCAAGTATACCATTTAACTTTGCCCACTTGACTGAATAACACATTGACAACCATCTCCACTGCCATAACAAGTAACACTAATCTCCGAGACATATGCCCACAGCTGCACCTCTCTTCAGTACAGCTCACTATATGAACATACTGCAGTATTGACTCTTGTGTGACCAATATTCACAGAGTCCTGGAGATTGAAAAGCCCTTGCCTGGCCAGTCAAGACCACATGTTTGTACAAGACTTCAAAGACATACAATAGGAGGGACTCCCTCACCAGACAAAGAGCCCAACACCCTCACCTGGGGCATGGAATCGCAGTCCCCCAAAAAGTGACAAAGAGCTCCATGTGAAATGGTCTGGGGGACCAACCATAGTACATAGTATTGCTTGCATGCAAATTACAATGGTTTCAGAGTTGATCATTTATTTATAATTTTATTAGAATTTATTGTCTTGTTCATGTGTCTATTCATTCTCATTCAGGACCTAAAAGAAAGAAAGGAATAGTATGACATGGGCTAATATTGTTCTATGATTATGGTAGGAACCCCAAAGATACAGCTGAAACATACTAGTTCTTAAACCCCAGAGACTACATTGCATCTTATAATTTTAAACTCTTCACTGTTACATACAATTGATGCAAACACCATGTAATGCAGAGCATACTTCAGTCAGACAAAAAAAGTAAACCTGAAGAGAAGAGGAGGAGGAACAGAAAATGTTTTGGTCAATTCTTTAAGTGTCTTTGTACCTCAGGGTCCACATCATCCATGATCAAAGGACTTGGTGAAGTTAAGGACAGGAAGCAGGTAACGACAATATACTCGGTGTTAGGATAGAACGAAGGAAGATGCTGTGAACCGTTCGCAGAGGAACAGCTGCATGACAGAAAAAAATGCAATTACTCTGAGCATCAGTAGCTATTACAACATATACATGTAAAGAACCCACCCATCATAAATGAGCATGGCACTGGCATATGGAGTTAAAGTATAGGCCAGGCAGGAGTGGACCCATAGCGCCACACTGGGGTCAGGAGGCAGCAGTGTGAGCTCTATATACACCAACCTGCCTCGTAAACTGCGGAGGGGAAGGTGGGCCAAGGGGTGGAAGCTCAATGACTCATCTAGAGGAACGAATTAGTAACAAGGATTTCCCCCAACACAATAGAAGACATTAAAACTGCAGTGATAGATTACCTGTAGCTATTCTCATCTGTATGGGGGCGGCAGCTGTGTACTGAGGTGGTAAAGGGTCCAGTATGAACAGAGTCTCTGCTCCGAGGAAACCAGGATAGAAACTACATTCCACCATCATCCTGGAGGTACAGACATCCACAGATTAATTACAAATATTTAGTCTAGCCATCATTTCAAATAAAGTGTCAATCTTTACCTTTCTTCTTTGTACTCAGAAAATAGGTCATTATTGTACACTTGTTACAACATAAGCAATTCCATAGAAGCCTCAGCACTTCACATTTGTGAGATATCAGTTTGAAAGCAATTGGGAGTAAAATGTATTCACATACCTTATCAAAGAATTGTCAGAGTCACGAGTTTCAAGTTCTAGCTGATAAACGATCAGTGAATCTGTGACCTAGTGCCAAAGAGGAGATAAAATTAACCACACAAAACAATTTAGATGTAACTAGAAAGATTCTTGAGCATACTTGTTTTGTGACCCCACAGCCTTTTAGGGGCACAAAATACAGATTGGGACTGGAGGTGAAATTGCCAATGGCACAGGATGCTTCCCCTTTTGAGTGATCAGGACCAGAAACTTTAGGTTCGCCCACAAACAGGCACTCTCCCAATATGCAATCTGTTGACATAAAGTCAAACACAAACAATCGACATTTTTGGGAGTGTTTCTCAAGCTTTCCACTGTGTATTTTGTCATTTTGGGCATGTGTAAACATGATCTGCTGTTAGAGAGCCTCACCCTTCACAGGCAAAGCAGAGAAGTGGAAATGTGACCCAGTGCCAGGGCAGCTGGGAGTGTCAATGGGCGGGGTCATGCTGGCACTAGTGTGACCTGTGTGAAGAGAAGCACAGGGAATACAGTTTTCATTTGCATCTAGAAGTAGGAGTGCACAGGTCCATAGCCCAGAAACAGTTCAGCATAAGCAGTATGACAGATGGGCCCTCTAGCAGAAAAAGTAAAGAGGCCAAACTTCGTACCAATGTTTCAGGTTCTTGCTTGCTTCTAAATAAGTGTATTAAATCCAGGCTATGAAGGGTATTAAGAACCAGCACAATCAAATAAGCACCCATGTTATTTAAGTTTAGAGAACAAATATGGCTATGTTCATTTATTTGTTGGACAGTGGACATGTTATAGCACATACAGCTGAAACCAGAAGTTTACATACACTATATAAAAAGACGCATAAGCTTTTTTACTCATGGACATAAAATCAGACTAAACTTTTCCTGTTATAAGTCAGGGATTATCAAAATTATTTCTGTTTGTAAACTTCTGACTTTGAAGAAACTAATGAAAAATTGTCTTAAAAATCCTTATTATTATTCTTGTATTTAACAGTAAAAACATTTGAGTTAATTAGAGACACATCTGTGGATGTATTTGAAGGCACAACTGAAACACACAGCTTTGTGCAACATCATGGGAAAGTCAAAAGAAACCAGCCAAGATATCAGGAAGAGAATTTTGGACTTGCACAAGTCTGGTGCAATTTCCAGATGCCTGAAGGTGCCATATTTATCTGCTCAAACAATTATACACAAGTATAAACACTATGGGAATGTCCAGACATCATACCGCTCAGGAAGGAGACGGGTTCTGTGTCCCAGAGGTGAACATGCTTTGGTCCGACATGTGCATATCAACCCAAGAACAAAAGCAAAAGACCTTGTGAAGATGCTAGTTGAAGCTGGTAAAAGTGTGTCATTATCCACAGTGAAATGAGAACTGTACCAACATGGACTGAAAGGCCACTCTGCCAGAAAGAAGTCATTACTCCAAAAGAAACATAAAAGTCAGATTACAGTTTGCAAATGCACACAGGGACAAAGACCTTAACTTTGGAGATATGTCCTGTGGTCTGAAGAAACTAAAATTGAACTGTTTGGTCATAATAAGCATTGTTACATTTGGAGGAAAAAGGGGGAAGCTTGCAAGCCTGAGAACACCATCCCAACTGTGAAATACGGGGGTGGCAGCATCATGTTGTGGGGTTGTTTTTGCTGCAGGAGGGACTGGTGCACTTCACAAAATAGATGGCATCATGAAGAAAGAACATTATGTGGAAATACTGAAGCAACATCTCAAGACATCAGCCAGGAAGTTAAAGCCAAAGCACACTGCCAAACTGGTTACAAAGTGGCTTAAGGATAACAAAGTCAATGTTCTGGAGTTGCCATCACAAAACCCTGATCTCAATCCTATTGAAAATGTATGGACAGATCTGAAAAGGCATATGTGAGCAAGGCGGCCTACAAACTTGGCAGGAATTTTGTCCCATTCCTCCTGACAGAATTGGAACTATTGTGAGAAGCTTGTGGAAGGATATCCAAAAGTTTGATTCAAATCATACGGTTTAAAGGCAATGCTACCAAATACTAATGCAATTTATGTAAACATTTGACTTTGAAGAATGTAATGAAAAACTGTCTAAAAAATCTTTCTCTCATTATTCTTGTATTCATACATGCCTTGCACAGCAATGGGCGCAAGGTGTCGATTATGAACATATCCTCCTAATTATCCAATTCCAATCCTCATTAGCTAATATAGACAAAATGGGGATCCAGCATTCACACAACAGTATAGCATGTCTTGCCAGGAACAGGGATAGGGCTTAAAGCCAAACATCTCTTCCTATATAAATAAAACATCTAAACCTATGGAACACTTAATGCATGTGGTCTACATTATAAAAAGTGTAATTTCTCAAATGTATTTGTAAAATAATAAGCATTGGACATTTTTACCTTCCACACTGGCATCCTCAGGACCTTCCTCAGGACCTTCCTCTAGCACAGACATTAGAGGAGGGAATACAACATAGTTCACCGGAGCTGCCTGCCACTCACAGCGGCTGTGGTCATGTGCGAGATCGGAGTATGGAGTCGATTGCCTTTCTTTCATCAGGCCTTCTGCTGCATCATATACTGGTGCAAACAGCTCATGGGCAGACTGGAAGTCTGAGCCAAAGCTCTGCTGCACATCTTCACTCAGAATAAGAAGATTTGCACTTTGTTGTGGAGGGGAAATAGAAGCTGTAATAGGATGGTTACTTTTAGGTCCATAAAATAACTGGTAGTTATAAGGCAGGGGGCAGTGTATGCATGTGAAAAAATGTTGATTGGCAGAAGGTGTGGATTCACCAGCAGGGGTCACTGTTACAAAGGCTCTTTGATCATTCATATCTGACAAAATATTTAGATTCATTCTTAGGTCACCTGTCTCCATATTGTCTTGTTTATAGACTTCAGGAGTACCATGCATTGGCTTTTGAGACTCACCCAAGTTAGTTTTTTCTATAAGGTCATACTGCAGGACGGCATAGGGCAACAGAGGGGGTTTGGTATAAAGATCAGTAGCAGAGTTCAAATAAAACAAAGGTGTAATGTTAGCCATTTCACTTGAGTGCTGAGATTTCACTGCAGAGGCAGGATTCTGTGGGATTTTGGGATGGTGGTAGTAGTGGTAGTATGGATTGAAGACATAGTTGTGAGGCTGCATACTAGGACTGGAGCCCTTCAGCGGTGGAGGAGGATGTTTCATGGTAGAAGTATCTTTGAAATTAGGAAAAACTTTGCTTGAGTCTCCCAGTGATGTCTGCATACTGTAGTACTCATCTGGTGGCTGTATGTGGTCATTCTGCTCATCTTGTAATAGGGTTTTAAGTAGAGATTCCATTGTCCTGAGGGGAGGAGTCACCTGTGGGACATGGGCTCTGTGGTAGCGTGTAGGATGAGGGTAGTAGAGTGGTGCCAGGTAAAATGGTGGTGCCCATTGATTAGGCTTCAGGCCTTCTGTCACTGGTTCTGTTTTTATTGTGGTAGATTGATAAGCTTGATTTGATTCATGAGATCTTTCAGTAGTAGATATGGGACATGTGAAGAAAAATACTTCTTCCCCAATTTGAAGAGAAAGTGTACGATTTCCTCCCTGTGAAAATGACATGACAAACGCATATGTCAACAAATAAACAACATTAAAATGTAATACATGCTCCTTTTACTGATCTTAGAACAATAGTTTCTTCAATCATTAAGTTAATAAATCAAGGCAGGAAGCCTTTCGAATAGTTACCCTTGATGTGACGCCACATGCCAGAAACGGCACAGTGATTACAATCTCTGCCTTTCCCCTTTTCAAATTGTACCCACAGTGCTGCAGTAACTCAAGCAGGGGAGTCCACTCACCCCGGACTTCAGGGAGAAGGAAAGAAAAGTAGCAGAGAAACACTTCATAAGATAGGACTTTCCAGGGAGAATGAATATTGATTTAAGCTCTGGGTAGTTTACCATTTACATTGTGCTCCTTGGACATAGCCAGGCCTTGAATGCTGATGGTTAGGCCAGAGGGAGAGCAGCACTGGGATAGTCCATCCAAACCCTGGGACTTCACTGGAGACACTGGACATGATATCCTGACCAGTGTCCTTTGCCACAGCAAAGGCAGCACATGTCGATTGTTCTGAAACCCAATTAATTTTATGTCTAATATTACTTGTTCAATAACTACAGTTTTATTTAACATGTTACAAATAATCAATGTGATATTTAAAGGACACTGCCATACAAAATTCCAAATAACAAACTATAAAAGAAGTATAAAATGGAGGGGTTACCTGTGCTGTGACATGACAGCTATTATACTGAGCAACTATAGTGATTTCTCTCCAACTTTTGTGAACAGAGAAGCCACACCGAGGTGGCAGCTTAGACAGAGCAAGTGAGGAGTCATTTCCTACAAAGTCACAAGACTTTTTTACTGATTTGTGTATACTTTGAATGAAGATATAAGTGTTAACCTGTGATAACCTGTGCTGACACGGAGCTGCACAGCTCTGGTCCTCCTCACAGTGAGGGTCATAGAGTCCTCTGCACACTCCACCACAGGCCGCAGCTCTTCTTTGGTCTGAGCCTGAGCATCTACAAGGGAAACGTGGTGGTCAGTGTATGTCAAATGTATCATAATAATAATGACCATTTTAAATTGCATTCTGTGTCCGAGTAAAACGTTTGATGTTCATGTTTTGATTGTGTCAAATTAATAAATAAATCACATATGGTGTTGCCGACCTGTTCCAGTGAAGTCAAACCTTCCATAAACAATCTGCTTGACTTCTCCCCCAGAGCAATTAGCGTCGAAGTAAATAGATGGATTATTTTGATATTGGTCCAGTGAAGACACCATCTTAGGTTTGCGTGTAACTTTAGACGTCTCTCCGTATGTGTCTTTTGGTTTCATAAAACTGGAGCTTATTTTTCTCGAGCCTAAACGATGTCGCCTTTCTCTTGACTTCGGTGGCAATGTTTCCGTAGTCAAAGCGCTCTCCATGTTATTATTAAGCGCGGAGTGTTCAGATGGTCGTGCCGAATAACCAACAGGCTCACTGGCCCCTGAATGAAAACTTATTGCTGCAATGGTGTAGATGACAACAACACCGAAGCAATGTCTTTTTGTCTTCCAGTTCATAGCAAATCTTAGCTGTGCGTAAAACAGCAGATAGACGCGCAGTGGCGAGCCTTATATTGAGTTTCGGGCCACACACCTGCTCACTCATTAGGGATAATCCAACAGGTGTTACAGGCTAATGAGGAGAAGATTCAATTAGCATATGTGTTTGGCCTCGTAAAAATAAATTAGGATTTGATAGCAAATTACTGCTATGGACACTGCGCAGCAAAATACATGATGTATCCTACAATAAATGTTATTTTATTCATAGCCACTAGAGGGCCACACTGCATCACATAAACGTTGTTATTCATTTGATGAAAGGTATCTAAATGTTGACCTGAAATGCACCAGTAAATCAATTAAATAGCTAACTAACTTGAATCGGAATTTCCATGCATTTTCCAATTTTAACATTTTTATATAGTATTTTACTCTATAGCCTAAATATAACCACATAGACTATTTTTTATGTCTTGTTTTTATATAGAATTACTATAATAAGAGCTCTAAAATAAATATATTAATTGTACTATTGACTGAACAAATATGTAGGTACACACACTTTTTACTTTTAAACCCTTCTTTGTTAACAGGCTGACTGACCACACTAAACAAAACATCAACTAAGAGACCTAATCATAAATATTACAACACCGTAAATATAGACATGGCTGTCATTTGTGAAGGGCTTCAAAGCAAACACGGCTTCCAATGTTTGTTTTTTGACAGTGACTGTGCCAAGCTCTTCCATTACATTGTGGTCATGATGTTAACAACTAGGGCCAGATGGGTCATTTTCCCACAGTTCCTCACCTGCAAAATCCTTCTCCATTAATTTCTAGTTCTAGTTCTATGCCAGCTACTGGAGCCAGATGACTCCCAGCGCCGCACTGTTAAAAGCGCTGTGGGAGAATGATCGCAGCAGCTTCAGTTTGATGAGGAAGACTGAAGCGGGGCGAGGTGGAGGGGAGGGATGATCGGTTAGAAACGGGCGCGGCGGCAATGCAATGACTCATATTTGGAGTTGCCTAGCTACAGCCAGGACTTGTTTTCTTTAGACAGTGAGCGCGAGTACAGTCTGGAATCTGGATTTCATTGAAAGTCCAAGGCTACACGGGGGGGCGGTGGAGTAAACACAGGGGTGGCACAAGGAAGGAGACAGGAGGGGCACACCAGAAAGGAAAATCATGTGAGCAGGAATCTGAAGTGAATGTAGTAATGCGAGAGTGAGTCAAATTTTGGTAAGGAAGTGAATCAAGAATGAAAACCTTTGGCTGGTAACCATGGAAACAGGTTAGCAGGCTATTGTAAATACGAGGATTGTTTCTTTTATTCAGAGTAAAAAGGGGAAGTGTATTTGACTGCCACTTAAAGGCTAGTTATAGGACTTGCCCTCCATCTCAAATAATGACATCAAATTCCAAAATATAGTGAACACAACCTATTACTTTTACTACTATTTCATACCAAACGCATCCTTCCACACATTAAGAGTCTACCAATCTGGCATTGTACAGAACATAAAAAAGGCAATTAGACTACTGTAAAAAAAAAACCAAAAACAAAACAAAAATAAAAAACAAAAACTGACTGACTGACTGCAAGCAGATTGTCATGTTTTGTATTCTGCCAACATGTAAACAAATGAATTATAGATGTGTTTAGCGTTGTGCGTGTAAATCCATGAATACAATGACTGCTTCAAATTACGTTGCTGCAAATAATTTTCTGATTGAGAAATACTTAGATGCGGAAATGAAGTTCAAATGAGTCACTGTAGTGGAAGGCCATTAAATAGATTCATATTAAAATTATACCAAGTACAATTAACCTATGTATGATTCTGCAAAAAGAAATTTAGTGTCCAAGAGTCTATAGTGCCACAAGCATTTGTCACAACCTCCAGCCTTCTACCAGACACTGCAATGTTTTCAGTTGGAATAAGTAATAATAATATTTGTATAAAGATTGTAAATTGATAGTGCATAAATAATGTCATGAACATGCCTGAACAGTTAGCTTCATTCATCATCCAGAATTTGACAATAGGAATGGTAGGATTATCCTTGACTTTCAATTATATCCTTGACAATTAGCTTGGGGCGTTTCTACACAGCCCCAACAATGTTTATCCTTACACTAGTGCTGCCTTCACAGTCAAGTGCCAAAATAACTTCAAAACGGCTCTTAAATCCAGAAAGACGCTCCAGTTTTGTTTTTATTTTTAATGGGAATCAAACATCTCTGGGCAGGGTGCTTTGTTGTGCAAGACATGGAAGCTATGATCATTTTTAGACAGTTGACCACATTGGGAGAGCCGTGGCATTGTGTGAAGCAAGAGTGACTTAGCTTGTGGTTGGGCTCACTCCCCTGGTATGTAGGCACTGCTCGGCTGGTTTTGTGTTGAAACAACTCCTCGCAAACACCTCAATTAAAGGATTTTGACATGGCGGATGCTCATTTTTTGTTGTCTGTAAAAGAGATTTGTTCATAAATACCAGTAATTCAGGAAAAAAGGATTGCATATTGGCCACTAGAAAAAATACAGTTTGGTGGAATAGCAATTTCTTTTAATAGTGCCATATAAATGAAATACAACTTTCAAACACACCCCAGGATTTTAATAGGTGCACACATTTGGCATCAGATAATATCATAAGTGTTCTTGTTCCTCTATGACTCTGGTTTTTCCAGTCCAGATCAGAAAGGCAGCATGACAAAGAGCTGTTTGTTGAGCCAGCTTCCCCATTGGTCCTCTCCTGTAGTTTGCAGACATGTGATTTGATGGCTTATATTTGAATTTAGAAGACAAAACATATTCTGCCCAGCCTCCTGAAGAAGACAGTATTGACAGTATGGTCCACTATAAAATGACACAACTAATAAATGACTCAAGACAAATAGGAAAGAGAAAAAAAAGACCCAAGCATGGATGGAGTGTCAAGGGTAGAAATGTGGACTTATTTCTTTTGATAAGGGGACTAGTATTAGCAGACAATTTTAGATGAAAAATTATAGTGGATGTGCTGCCAGTATTATCCAGGAACAATGCACATTAATGAATATCTGTATAAAACAAATGTAAATATGCCGGATTATAGCTACCAAGGCAATTTACATCCATAGTCCCTAGGCAGGCAACAATACAACATACAAATAGAAAGTCAGTACAGTTTGACATGTCTCATGTCAAACCTACTTTATCTTAAATAGCACTGATTGCTTCCATAAGTAAATTTGATAAAATTCAGATAATCTGATGCTCTTCAGGCACTTATCGTGTTGCTAATGTATTTTGTTTTTGTAGAATGTGTTTCTGTTAAAGGCTACTGTTTTTATTTTATTTACACTTTTTACAATGATGATGAGGAAAGTATGTTTGTTTAGTAGTTTTTACTGAAGTAGTCATATCGATCTAATCTAATAGTGTTAATAGGCCTTTATACACCATTTGTGCAATACCATAAAAAATGATGATGTAAAATCTATAAACATGCACTTAATCTGTTCTTATGCCCCCCGATGTATTCCAAACTTTTCATACCTGCTACAGTTACACAGTGGGGATTAGTTTTGAAGGAGTGCCCAGATCAGTCTCTATGTGACATTACAAATCAAGCTTATTTCAAGCTCCAGGTAGGGCCCACACGCCCAACCAGATCTGGTCCAACCACATTCTGCCTTGCCACAGCGGCTGGTCCTCAGGTTGGATGTTCTTGTGTCTTTTCATGGCTCATATCCACTGTAGATTTTATCTGACTTGTACTTAACCATGTATGACAATCACTATCTCCCGCCGTTGGTCACAATATATCTATTATCTAGTATCTAGTATAATATCAGATATGAAGGTGTTAGCTGATTGGATGCTTGTGTTTAGATACAAGTGTGTTTTTAATGGTGTTGGTAATGGTAAATAAACAAACAACCTATTATTTAATCAGCATTTTCAAAAGCCATTGACTCTGATTCTATTCACTGTGACTATGGGACTGGTAAAACTTAATCTGCCCTTTAACTTTTCTCTGTCTTTGTCTACAAGATGGAATAAGCTAATACACAGTAAAGGAAAGTGTCTTATGTGCGCAACCTTTGTGACCCCAGCAGAATGTAAACACACGGGTTGCCCTGCTAGCCAGCCTCAGAGTGGATATTGCAGCGTAGTAAATTAACTATGCTATAGTCTGTTATTATCTAGCCTCGCCTGCTCAGAACTCCACGGGCCCTGGCCAAGGTAATATATGACACAGCTGCCTTTGACGAACACTTGTTTGTCAAGATGATGAAGAGATCAGTGGATTTTCACAAACCAACTGACCTCAGTGTCTCATTCTGCACCACAAAGAGGACTCAAGTTTAAATGCATGTCTTGTATGTTTTGGTAATGGCAAAACAGAATGTCCACCAGTACACCATGTTAATGGGCCTCGAGGGAAAAGAGTAAACTGACTGAGGGTGCATTTGACTTTCAAACGGGTGCAAACATAATATGCTTCCATTAAGTGGCATTATTTTGGGTGCCTGAAATGAGGGTGCAAACATTTTTAACTGGGGTTGCAATGCACCATTTTGCACGCCTGTAGACCTGAGCCTGCATGTTAAAGAGACACCACCCGGTTAGCTAGTCACCTTATAGTATGTTAAAAAATGCTTACATTTTGTAAGCATTGCAGCATATTTCAACTGACCTGTACACAAAAGCTGTGTAGTATTGTGTTCTTTTATTCTCATGGTGTTCTCTGTGGGTTGCTATATTGTAAATCATTTCACTTGAATGCAGTCATTCACATATTGGCATTGGTTTTACAGAGGCCACTCCTGATGCTTTGACCGCTTGAGACCGCAAAAAAATCATCCATCTTGCTTATTATATTATGGGAATATACCACTTTAAGACTGTCGTAAAATCTTCAGGTCTTAGCTATGCAGTCCTAAAATAATATAGTTTTACGAAATAAAAAATAAAGAAAAAAATTGACCTTATTCATAGTACAGTGCCATTATCCATCCATCCATCCATCCATTTTCTTCCGCTTATCCAGGGTCGGGTCGCGGGGGCAACAGTCTAAGCAGGGACTCCCAGACTTCCCTCGCCCCAGACACGTCCTCCAGCTCCTCCGGTGGGACCCCAAGGCGTTCCCAGGCCAGCCGAGAGACATAATCCCTCCGCATTCTCAGGCTAGCTGAGAGACGTAGTCCTAGGTCTTCCCCGGGGCCTCCTCCCAGTGGGACATGCCCGGAATACCTCCCTAGGGAGGCGACCAGGGGGCATCCGGAACAGATGCCCGAGCCACCTCAGCTGACTCCTCTCAACGTGAAGGAGTACGGCTCTACTCCGAGCTCCTCCCGTGTGACCGAGCTCCTCACCCTATCTCTAAGGGTGCGCCCAGCCACCCTGCGGAGGAAACCCATTTCGGCCGCCTGTGGTTCCCAAACCAGACCCCCTCCGGCCCCTGGCTGCGCCTAGAAATTCTGTCCATAAATACAATGAACAGTTTTACTGCCAACTTATTCAGATAATACATTTGATCCACTATATTTATATAGTCATCTGATGTTATCTTGAACATGCCTTGTAGTTATATGACTTGTCCTGACAACAATGAACATTGCTTCATGGTTTTCATTTTTGTACTGTTGTCCTTTCCAGTTGATGTCAGTTTGTGGCTACAGGAATTTAACCACATTCTTCTAATTCTGAAATGTCTATTGCTGTCATACTAATTTCAGTGAGCCATGCTAGAATTTAAAGAGACAAGTTTATTTATTTGTTTTATATCTAACGTTTGACGAGATTCATATTTTAACTTGGTACATTCATACTGGTATAAATTTCAAGTTTAATTCAGAAATATTTACTGGCTTGGGAATCACTCAAAGATTAGGCAAATCAATTAATGTGTAAAAAATTCATTGCTGACCACTGTTGACACTGAATATTTGCATTTTAGTTTATTTAATATTGATTGATTTACTCATGAAAGCAATACATTTTACAATATTTGGATGTTTATGAAGATATGTTTACTTTGCTTACGATACTCCCTTGTCTAAAAATAAATAGGCTCTGCACTGGTATCAGGTATTGGCACACACTCAAAACCTTGGATTTGAGCATCTCTAAATGTAATAATTATTTATGAAATGTAATTAATTAATTAATTTTCCAGAATCTTACAATATAGCCCCAAAACCCCAAATGTTATGTTAATGGCTTTAATACATAGATTTAAGTTGAAATATATAAAATCAAACAGTAACAAATAACACTTCAGCCTTGAAACTAGTGTTGCTATTACTTTTGTTGAAAACAAATAAGTATGAAGCTAATCTGACTATCGTAGTTGCACCCTCCCAATATAGATGACTTAGAAATCCCACATCCACAAAGTTATTAAGATTATATTAGTCACCAGCTCCACTACGCCATGACACTGAATAATCACAGATGAATTCACAACAATCTGGGAAGTCTTTGGTGACTCTCTCTCTACCCTCATGACCCTGTTTCCCTTGATCTTTCCCTCCTTTGCTACTACTCCCTCCCTAGATTTCCTTCCTTCTCTCTGGGTTTTGCTTGTACTCCTGTAACCCACCACCACCTTTACCATGGCAACCAACAACATTCCTTTATCCTGAAACTCTTTACTAAGCAACAAGAGTGGGAAAATAGTTCTACGAGGGTGTTGACCAAGGAGAAAACCGCAGTACGCTGTTATGTAGTGCTGCCACTGTTTACATGCACACAATGATACTATGATTACACCCGGCTGCAGTCTGTCCCCATGGCAACGGTAGTACACAGCGCATAGTTACGGGAGTCCCCTTGTTGCCCCCCTTCCTCAAACACCAGTGAGTCAGCCATACCAACGAAAAAGGGCATCAGCCGAATGACAAAGATATGAGTGCGAAACTCGCACAGATGTGGAAGTAACTTTAGCACGTGTGTGAGGCAGAGTGGAGCGCAGGGGGAGAGGTCTTGGGAGAGGAAAGACGGTAGTGGAGGAAAAGGGGGAGGAGGGTTATGTACTGGAGCAAGTGACAGGGAGGGGTGTGGACTGTAAAAAAGGGCAGGGCAAAAGAGGGCGGATGGGTAACTTCTACTGATGTGCATTTAGGCTGGAAAGTTAGTATCTGTGAGTAGTAGAGGGATTTAGACTTGAGGAGAGGCAGTCGCCCTACACAAAAAGTGAGTACTTGTTTTTACTCTTTTAAACCCATATTTTATCTATACACAAACAATTTACAGAAAATATAGCTGCATTGTATAGTCACATTCAGAATTCATTTTACTCGTGGTTGCAGTGGAAGCTTGGAAGGCACTCATAACTAACTTTATTGTGGGGTTATTTCTGCTGGCTAAAGTTAGGCCGCCTTGGGAGATGTGTTTATTTTCCATTTGCAAAGGCCACATGATTACCTCCATGTGTGCTTCTTGGATGGCTACCATTTATACCAAACATTTATATTCTAGAGAAGGCCACACTGGAGCTACAGTTGTGCTGATTTGACGGAAGATTTTGCATAGACATTCAAGTTATGAACATAGTCAGTTCATTGTAGACAGAAGATGTATGTTTCAAGTTGACAGAATATAACAGTGTTTGAAAGGACTTAGGTATTTTTATTATGTTGTGCATGTCTTCATTTGTGTGGGTATTAACAGCAAAACTTAGCTTAGACCCAGCCCTGACCACTCCTTACAGCATGTCTGAGAACCAGAACATTCCAGATGCATCTTGGCTTTCACCTCCAGAATAAGAATGACAGGATTACCTTTTGTTGTAGCTGTTTTTGAAGTATAATAACCATTGTTTAATCTCAGAATTGTTAATCTAAAATATGACCCTGTAACCTCCCTATCCTAGAATGCAACTCCTTAATAAAGAGCAGCTCCCTGTTAGTTTGCATGAACTAAACTGGGTGGGTCAAACATACTAGAATCCCTATTCCTGATCTAATAGGAACATGTGTGTGGAGGCCTCTATAATAGAGTATACTGACTGTAAGAAAATTGCAGATGTCGTGTTGTAGCTTACTGGGAATTAGTGTGTGTGAAATTACCTCACAATGGTGGGATGGGGTGTGGGCCACTGAGCCAGGTATTCGACAGTTATTTTAAGGAGTGGCGTGTATTTTGACATCACAAAAGACGTGTCCGAACTCATCTGTACTGTATGAATTTCCCTCCATGCAACTACTCTGGTTCTAACTGGTCAGCCTCTGGACAGAATGTCATTATGTTAGCATTAACGCACAAATATAGCCACTGTTTACCTTAATTTGAATTACTGACTGCATCCTATTTGCAGACTTTTTGTAGAGAGCGTGTGTGTGGGGAGTAAGTAATTAGAAGTTGGGAGGCCACGCCCTGAGTAGATGCCAGTTTTTCTTTTTTTTAATCTCCTATTCAAAGTGTTTATAAAATGCGTCACAAATGACTTCTGTTCTGTTCACAGATGTGAGGTGTGGAGCTTTTTGTTCGAGGGCATGCTTGTTTTTCTCCTCATCATAATACGCTTTGTGCTTTCTAATATTAGTCAAGCCTTCCAGTCATTTTGTGCACTAAGTTGCAAAGTGGTTTGACTTGTTTTGTATCTTTTCTTCCTTCTCTCACCAGCTAAGCCACCATGCTGATCCTTCTCGCTGCCATCTTTGCCCTGCACATCGTCGCCATTGTTATCCTCTTGGTGGCCACTATTGACAATGTAAGAGAAACTTCACTGCACACCACTGCACAAAACCACACAAATTATCTCATTCAAACGTCATAATTAAACATATTTTACATTATTAAACATAGCTAATCCATTACCTCCTACTATTTTGGTTGTTAAAATTACCAAACAGAAAAGTTATTCCACTTTGATGGACAGCATAGTGGTGAAGGAGGCACTGTGCTCACCTTTCTGTCATCACTCAGAGCTTCATTCCTTCCCATCCAATGCTTGCTCTGATCTCCAGGGCTGAATAGTTAACATTTCTGGTTGACAGATGGCTTGTTGTCACCAATGGAAATTGCAGTCAAAGTTTCAGCTTAAACATAAAAGAAAAACATAAACATAAAGAAATTTTCTTTCATTCATACTAGTCACCATAAATGTACTGAAAACTACTAAAGCGATGTAAATAAAGTGTAATATTTGCTTCAATTTTCAATACTTCAGGCCTGGTGGGTGACTGAAACTATCTCCACGGATATCTGGGGACGCTGGGTCTTAACAGGTGGGGTGTGGAACTTAACTGAGCTGCCTGAAGGCTCTCACTATCCAAAGGGTAAGTTTATAAAATAAACCTGTTTTAAAAAGCCACAGGGTCAAAGTTTATGTTTTAGACAAAAGCATAATATAGTTTTGCACTAGTAAGTTTGACCATAAATATTGTGAGTGTTGTGTGTACTTTTGGACCTGGTGCAGCCTTCTATAAACTTTCACACTGTTTTGGTTTAAAAATACAAATAAAGTCCAAATCAAGGAAGATCTAATTTCTGGATTTTAGATGAATCACAGTAGGGCAAAGGTTACATATAAACTTTGAAATAAGGATCAGTTTTCAATTAAAGTACTAAACTGAAAAAATAAATACATAAAAATGCATCGTAATTGTAATTTCTGATTTGTGAAGGTGGGCGTGGCATAGAATTTTCAGATCAAGATCACTTATGAAACATCTATGATGCTTTTAACATCGAACATCGAAAAAAATATGTATTTAACACATTTCTAGTATTTAAAATAATTAACATCCTTCATATAATATGCGTGCACATTATTTATCGCGTGACTCTGTGTGTGTACATTCCACAAATTAACACAGACTGTAGTTGCTGCTCATAACAAAACTGTGGTACACATCTCCTAAGCAATCTCTGATATAACTAAGTGCATTTTTCACAATCCTAGCACATTTGAGATTTTTACAGTAACTTCACTCACAGCTGATGTCCTGAAGATGGCCATTAGATTTGGAACAAAGAGCTTTACTTTAATTGGTTTTATTGACTTTGACACACCTTTCTCTGGCTCCCCCTGCAGACTACCTCCAGGCGGTACAGGCCAGCTCTGTGCTTGCTTGTATATTCTCCATCCTGGGCATCTTTGTGTTCATTGCCCAGCTGTTCACTTTAACCAAAGGCAAGAGATTCACCATCTCCGGCGTCTTCCAGTTTCTCGCATGTAAGTAGACACGATTTGTCCCAAGCTGAATTGGTTCTGTTGTCAAATATTCATGTTGTGATGTTTTTCCAGGCCTGTGCATCATGATTGCAGCCTCCATCTACACAGACCGCTTCCACATCAATGAGGCATTGGGCTCCTACGGCCACTCCTTCATCCTGGCCTGGATCGCCTTTGGGCTGACGTTCATCTCCTCCATCACTTACTTTGTGCTACGTAAAAAGACGGCATGATCCCAACAACCAGCCACCACTACTGGATGTAACCTCAAAGATGAACTAGGAGTATTTTGGAACAAAAGTACTGTTTTTGCCTTGACCATTTTAGACTAAATTAAGATTTCTTCATGTTTTTGACTTTAAACACAACTGTGGTATTTTAGATTTGCGTATGTATAAAATGTTTATATAGGGGTCATTTTTTCATAGTTGGAAATCATTATCACGACAAAATGACACATACTATTACTTTAAAAATACGACTTCCGAATCATCCAAGACTAGTTTGCGTCCAATATTGTTTTTTTGGTTTTTTTTTCTGCATTCAAGTAAGATGGAGTATTGTTTGTAATGAATAAGTATCAGTGTGTTTGCACAATTATACAGAGCAAAATCAGTTTAGGAATTTCATTCACATTGGTCAAAATGTTATATAACTCAACTTTTACATAAATTGAAAACATTCTAGCGTTTTATTAAAATGACAACAAAGTTGAATTAGCTAGTTAAATGTCTGTGTTATGTTTCATTGTCATATTTTCCACTTGCTATGCAGCAGAATCAACAGTTAATTGTTTATGTACATAAAATGTTTCTTGTAATGCTCTGATCTGTTCTCTTTATACAATAGTTTTTAAGATATTAAACATTAATACACAAACATGTTTGCTCTTCTGATTTGAACTTGTTAAATGAAGTCTTCTATTATTTTTTTTTTTTTTCATTTTTACATTTTTTAACCTTGAAATGTTAGGATTTTAAACTGT
Source organism: Periophthalmodon schlosseri (assembly GCA_000787095.1). Lineage (NCBI taxonomy): Eukaryota > Metazoa > Chordata > Actinopteri > Gobiiformes > Gobiidae > Periophthalmodon > Periophthalmodon schlosseri. The sequence continues at coordinate 30,173 of KN471817.1, forward strand.
TTAGAACTTAAATTCACTAAGTCAGTTATTTTTTTTAAATTACAGAACTGTTTACTGTACTGTGTGGAGTAGTAAGCACATTCTGTAGCAAACAGAGAGGTTTTGTGTGAGAAACATCACAGAAAAACTCTCCAGTTTACTGTAATTAACTGTATAGTAAAAATGCTGTGAAAAAAAACCAATAGAATTCTTGAGATTTTGTGATCTTTACTTGATATAAGACAGTGACAACGGGGTGACCTGAAACTGAAAAGCCCTTTGAAAATTTTACGCTTACACAAGGCAAGACAAGACATGACTATATGAGTGAGTTCACATCGAGCAGTTTTGTCCTGATGTAGACTTGGTTTGGTCCTGTTCTAGTCCTGAGGTTTAATCACAATTTAGACACTTTTTCTTTTCTTCATACTGAGGGTGCGGGGGGTCTTAGATTTTCCAAAATGGTTTTCTTTTGTACAGCTGCATACTTTTTTACAAGAAATGTATAGATTAAAGTGGGCTGTAGTCATCATCTTCATCATACCCAGGACATATGTCCTGATGTTCAAAATGTGGCAAGTGCACAGAGACAGACAGGGCTGGTGAGGGCAGAGACAGGCGGTGACGAGGAGATGCAGGGGCAGTCTGTGACGGGGGAGGAGGGAAGGACAGTGAGTGGTGTAGGTGAGGTGAATGCGTTTGCCTGAGAGCAGAGGTGGTGGATGGAGCAGAGGCAGGAGGCTCGTAGTATGGGGACAGGTGGGACAGGCGCGGGGGAGAGGGAGGACAGGCCAGACTCACAGGTGGGGTGGTGTAAAAAGGGGCAGGGGGTGGCAGTCCCACCGAGTTGAAGCTGCAGGCGTTAAGGCTGGACATGCGCCGGGGCCCCACCATAATGACCTTCTTGGTGTAGTTGTTGAGAGTGGACACACCGGCCGACATGCACACGGTGAAGGCCAACCACGCCACACTGAGGACGCACAGCACAGGGGCGGGAGGGACAGGCCAGGGCAATAACTGTTATATAGAAATGGCCAAAAGGAGTCAGACAGGCCCAGTGGTCAAGATCAACTAAGCCTAATGTAATACGCTTGTGCCAATGTGTGTAACAGAACTTACTAGAACGCCCAAGAGTATCCATAGCTGTGAGGTTTGAAGTCCTCCGGTCCCATTGAAGCTGTGGTCTGAAACACCTGCATGAACATCATGTGGCCCACCATGCCCAGTAGACCTGAGATCAGCAAAAAGAAACATATCCAGTACAACATAAAAAGTACAAGGGTAATGCTGGTGACATAACTCAGGTCATACCTCCAAGTACAGTAAAAACTGCAGCGAATGCATTGAGGAGCTGGCCCCAGCGCTGTGTGGAGGGGAAAAAGGCCCCCATGCACAGCTGTGCAGACAGCAGTATGCAGCTGACCAGCAGCAGGCTGATGTACATCAGCTCCAAGGTCAAATACAGCCACATCATGGCTGTGGACACAACACACGTGTGAACAGACAATACACGAGACAGGATCAGGAAAAATTACCTTTTTCTGAACCGGGGGTCAATGCATACAGTCCTCTGCACTTCTCTTCTGAAAAAGACAATTTGGTAAACATTTGTGAAGAATTTATAAAATAATACACATGTATGTGCTTAATCTGCCATAGTCAAGTACTATTTGACTTATTTAATAAATAAACAAAAGTCATCTCTTTAGGTAGCATAGATTCTTCTAATATCAAAAAAAGAAAAGAACTCATTTTAAGGATCATTTTTCTAGTATTCCTCAAAACAGTGATTCCCAAAATCTGTAGCACTGCAGTCTCATTATCAATCTGAAGATCCCAGGAGGCCCCCGATAATAAACACTATTCAAATTAATATGTAATACTTTCACTTTTTAAATAGACATATAATACAAATTACTGATCGTAGAGTGATGAAGCAAACAAACAAACAAGTAAATGCAAACAAAACCATGTTAGTTTAATTTTAATAGAAACTTTTTTTTTAATGTGCTGGCTGTGTAGACAAAATTTGGGGGGGGGGGGGCCCTGCAGTGCTTCTGAGGCCCCAGAGGAGAGCCCAACCTCACTTTGCGAACCACGGCCTTAAAACATCATACATTAATTCTATCATACAATCTGTTTCAAATAATGTGAAAATGAGTCGTGAGAGTATGTTTGTGAATCCTATTAACCTTTCTCTCCCCTCTTTCTAATCCATAATTGAGTCATGTTGTCAAAAATTTTAATCTCTGTGGCTGTACACAGAGTGGGGAAAATCCTCTTTACAGCAGAAACATAAACACATCACATTCACATATATTAAAACACCTGGAGATTACGGCACTGTCCTCTGACCTACTTCACTGTCTACCCTGCTGGCCTCACTTCCTCAAACTGTGGATCCTCGTGTCACCTTGAGAATATTGGTCACATGATCAAGGGGAGCAGGAGGGTGGTGTTAATGAAAATCCCTTAGAATCATGGGGATTGTGAGCAATAGGCATGAAAACATAGAGAGATACAGTATATATTTAAGTAAATGTCAGTTCAAATTTCAATCAAAATCAATTGTAATATTGTAAAAATTGCAACACATAAGAGGCTGAATAAAGTTATAGATTTTAGTTTATTCTCAGATTGAACTTCTGACAAAATACAATTTCACAGCAGTAGCTGAAGTTGAAATAGGTAACAGAGAAGCAAATAAATATAAAGTTCAGTGCAGTTACTAGTCTTTGTGAACGAATCAGAATGAACTGAGGTTAATGGAAAAATGACTAATATTGTTTTAAAATTTACTTATATACAGAGCAGCTCACCCCATTCGTCTGTGTAGATGTTCTCCTCACATGTCATGAACAGGCCGGTGTGGAACACGGGGAACACAAATCGATCATCTCCCGTCTCCCAGGAGAACTGGATGTTGGAGTCGTCTGACACCCCTGGGACTGGGATGCAGTTGCTGTGTTTGGTGGGTGTGCAGAGGGGTTTGGGCACCTTCTGTTTGCCCACACACCAGTATGAGGACAGCAGAGCCATTGTAGCAAGGAACAGAGACACCAGGGTCTGCAGGAAGGACAGGCGAGGGGAGCGCATCTGCTGCAGGAACGCCATGCCTGAACAATCACACATTTAGGCACAGACTGATTCAGTTTTTTTTTTCAGGTATAATCTAATCACTAGACATTACTTTCTTAAATTTTTGATCACCCCATTTGAGAAAAATAGGGTGTTACATATAGGTGACACTATTGTAGTAAATGTCTCCCTAACTCTCCACTTATTTATTTTGACAAATGTGTTGTGGCCTAGAGTAAGTTGTTGATTGATTTTATTCTTTATTTTTTAAAACAACTTAAAACAAGATATGGATGCTTCTAAATATCACAAAGAATTTTAATAAAAAGGTAAACAAAATAAAACAGAGTTCAAAAAAATAAAAACAAACTACTAAATACTGTTGAATATTAATGTGATTCCAAATGGTAGTTCCTCTCATTCTGTTATTGCTCAACAATGATTCTTTTTTGAAAACTCTAAACTTGAAAGACACTTGCCAAGAGTCATTGTTAAACTTTACCATTCAGCTTTCCTCTATTCTTTTGTTTGCCTAAAAATATAAGCAACCGTAAGTGGTTTCCAAGGCAAAGTGTTTCTGCTTGACTGCCTTCTATGATTAGCGAGGTGTTTAAAGAAAAGGTGCAGGGAGCCAATGGTTTTACATGACTAATCACCTTCAGACAGTGAGCAGAGTGGGAGAATCAGCACACTGCGGGTAATTAGAGAGAAGGCAGCAGCACGGCTAAATCAAGAACAAAAAAAGTCGCCATGGAACCTCTCCAGGAGACATATGCTCAAAGCAGCGAGCCTCGCAATTGACGTCAAGCAATGCATTCAATCAGAGCAAGAAATAAGAAGCACTCACCTAATTTAGTGTGGCGTATGGCCCACTTTATGTCCCTGTCAAAGTGGAGGTGAATGCCTCCTTGGCTGGCTCCTCTCTCACCATCAGTACAGGACGGAGGCAGGCACAGTGAACTCTGCTACCAGTCAGTAGTCCTACTGAGAGTATTTCACATATGCTCACACAAACACACACACTTTAATCTGTCTATATAAATCCAAAACAGACAAGTTACTTCCATCTGCTTTCATTTTCATTTGACTTGAGTCCACTCATCTTTGCCCTCTCACTTCCACTGATTTACATCCTCAGAAATCATTAAATATTTAATGTGTAGGAATGAACTACAAACCATGGAAATGAATGAATAGAATTGATTGGTTTGGCCCAGCCTTTTTCTTTTTTGTAAGTGCTGAAGGTTTTTGTTAAAATTTCTAGAACATATTTGGGAAACTACGAGGACAGCCCTTTTGTATAACAAACTACACCATTCAAAAGTATTCAAGGATTTAATATTAATTCTACAAAAGACAAGGTTTTCACCCATTATGTTAAAAAGTCCTCAATAAAAAAAAAATACTCTGAAATGCACAGGTTTAGGGGAAATGGGAAAATACCATGTTGTGTTTTAGTGAATACATATACCAAATAGTCCATATGCCAATCATTACTATATCATAATTTCGATTTTATTAAAATTAATCTACAGTATGTTTACATTATTTTTACGATGCAACTAAAGCCTGCTCCTTTTGTCGAATTCATACTTCGCTGTGATTAGTTACATCCACCTGTCACTCTTCAGAGCATGGCGGAGGGTGAACAATAGGAGAGAAGTGAGCGGAGAAAAGTGTGATCGAGCATAAAAGTTGATTAAACAGAGAATTATTGAAGAACAAAAAGACATTCATAGAAACATCAAATTGCCACAAAGAACAAATCACAATTATATTTTTATTGTTATATCGCCCAGCCCTACTAGGAATGAAATTAAACCTAATGCAAATTCTCAGAAGACGCAAGTTCTACAAAATATGTAATAATAATAAGAATGTGCCAGGGAATTGAATTGTAAATATAAACAAGTCTAGTTAATTTGCACATTGTGACTTGCGTTGATTGATTGCGTTGATTGATTTTTATCTTTAACCTTATTCTCTTGAGATAGAGATAAAAATAATTGAATGATTTGGGGTGTCTCGTGGCTCACCTGGTAGCGTGCATATAACATTCTGACGTAACATTGACTCCATTTCAAACTCAGCTTTCTTTCTCCCTGTCATTTCACCTTCCTCTGACTTCTTGTCTGTTTTAATGGCTCTAAAGAACAAAAAGCATACAGTCAAAAGTAAGACCTATCATTTAGCATCAGTAAATAAAAAGTGAAACATAGTTGAAGCATTTTAAGTGTATTCATAATTCATATACATATTGACAGGTTTCTAATACAGCATGGTTCTGATAGTGTAACTGTTTTCTTTGAGATTTTTTTTTTTACAAGAATAACAATAAAAATAATAAAGACAACACCATGAACGACTCACTTTGAAGTTTTATGGCAATTCTCTTTTGGATGAATTCTGTAAGTCCCAATTGGTTGCACTCCTTGAATCATTTTCGTAAATACATTAAAGTTGCACCCACTTTAAGAGATGTCCAAGTGCTTACACATTTAGTCCCATAACCTCCAATTTGTAACATCTGCTCCACAGCGGGTCTATAGTCCATTTTAATGCCATCAGTGCGGTCCAAGATGGCAGGTAGTAATACACTGTCCATTCTTTCGTAATTGTACTTGAAAAATAAGGTTGTGTCCATTGTATTTTTCGTGATCTGTACCTTAGGAATCCCAATGGTGAAAAATAAGAACACTTTTAAAATCCACATATTTGCAGTTTCTTTAGTTTCACACACACTCACCTCTCATTCGTACATATGAATTTTGAAAGGCAACAGATGTCCATTCTGCAAGGCAATAATGTCTTTGTGGCAAAACTCGACCCTGACATTCCATCGACACCAAAAGACTCCTCCCTCTCCAGGAATGAACATTTTAAAAATTCAAAATGATCTTTAAATAAAAGTCAGATACATCCATTTCATCATAATAAGTAAATACTGATGAGGATACAAAATTATAAGGAGGTCTAAAATAAATGTCCAAATATAAGGTAATACTCATCTTTAAGGATACTTCTTTCTATTTCCGGGTGCAACAAACTCCCAATACATAATGAGAATAATTGAAAGCAAAGTTTATATGACAATACAGATGGTAATAATAAACAACAGCTTTAAGGGCATTGTGAAAAATAAAGCCTAGAGAGCAAGTTGGTGTCCTTTACAAAAATGTTCTTCGTTGCACTTTGATCCGCTATTTTTTTTCCTTTCCTCAATGTTGCAAGTCCATTTTCCTGCATGGATAGATATTCTTGTAAAAGTGGTTGTGTAGTTTGCAGTCCTAGATGTGAATGATTCAGATTCCCGTTGAGAAATTGTACATTCCCTTGTTCTCTTACTATGTGCCAGTCCAATGCTTTTCTTGTTTGGAGCAGTTCAAAATACAATTCACTGGTCACACATCTGTAGGCCAAACCAACCTAAAGAGGACAGACAATACCTGTGGGTTAACAAAGTATTAAATTCCAAAAAGTTTTATATCACTAACATATTGTATTGATAAGACACGTGAGGAAAAGGTCTTAGCACTTCATTATCATTAGTCAAACCTTTCTCATTTGTCCAAGTGATAAAGAAATACAAAGGTTGAAACACAAATTATGTGGCTTTTTGATTTTTCCAAGATTATGTATTATTATTCTGTAACATAGAGTTGAATAGCTAAATGTAGTTTCCTTGCAGACGGGCTGAGCTGAATGCGAGGAGTGGCATAAATACTGTCATAGTATAGCTGTTGAGGTGAGCCAAGGAGCAGCACAATTGCTGCATGAAATTAAATTGGAATGTCTTAACAGAGAAGGCGCAAACAGCCCAGGCCTTGAAATTAGAGTCCATTTAACCAAGGACCACTAATGAGAAAGCAGCCTCCCACCAAACAATGAAACACATGAACATTTGTCAGAGCTGATCGAACCAATTCACAGTGTGCTGCAGCAAGACAGATTTCACTGAAGCACACACACCCATCTACGCATACACTATTAGGAAAACATAGAGAGCAGAGATCAAACTGACCTTGATAAGAGATGTTTACATTTCTACTAACAACTGATTCCTTTTTATTCCTTTCCAAAGCTGGTTAAGCATTTTATGCACTGTACACTTTATGTTGAAAATCAATATCCATCTACATCACTGATAAATGTTGTTCGTACAAGTATTTTTTAAGTTGTATGAATGTGATGTGTGAATGATTGGTGGTGGTTGATTGAAGGCTGTTTAGGCACAGTCTAGAAGCAACATCTCTTATCAGTACCAGGGCAGCTGTGGCTACAATAGTAATTTTCCACCACCATGTGAAAAGTTAATCAATACTGCAATGTAAAGCACAAATGAGTATCTAGAAATGCACTAAATCGTATGTGTTATTATTATACATTTATACATTTTGCTCATTAAATTTAGAGATTGACCAAACTCAGTCACTGTGCACTGCTCTATCTTAAGACAAAACAATTTCTAAAGCTACGATTTTGACATTCAGAGTCCACTAAACTCCAAGAGAGCTGTGTAGGCAATTGTAGTGCCGTCTCCTCTTTGCACTTAATGGTTCAGATAAAGCTTCATGTATTTCCTTTAGTCAGGTGATGAGCTCAAACAAATATCAGCCTATGATGGAGCTTATAACTGATACGCTAAAAGGTGCAAATAAGTCTATCTCTAATAGCATAATAAATTACTGCTTTTTTTAAACTTACAGTTCCCATACTCAAACTGATCATTTTCCTCTCTGTTTCTCTCAGCCTCTTTCTGACTGCTCCAGGTATACAGACTTGAATGGCCGGATGCTCGGGGTAAACTGCAGGAAAGATAAATCAGCCACACTCATTAGTGAAAGTCTGTCAATTGATTTAGACTTAAATCACTGAAACAAAAGTGACCAACCTCTCTTTCTTTACCTTGTGCTTCGGACACCGCAGTGAGAAATTATCTTCATTCATAGAGCAGTCTGGATGGACAAAGGTTACTTGGTTAATACATACTATTTATAGATTAGTCAGCCGTGTGTCCATTATTGTGTATCTCTGATATATACAGTGTTCTGTATCTGTGCTCACCTGCTTCAATAGCACATAGGTAGTGATAACGGAGTGTACAGCCTTTACTGTAGCAGCCCAGTGTTGAGCCAACCATGTCGCAGAAGGAACAACACTAAGAAAAAACAAACACAGGTCACTGAAAACTCACATGACAAAGATGAAGCTCACTAGGTCAAAGTTAACTCACTGTTTCTCTGGCTCCATCTAGCGCTTCCTGCAGGCCATACAATTTTCCATTGACAAGATACACCCCACTGGTCCAAATAATACATGCTTCATGCACCCACAGCTCCTCTGGGTCCATGGGCATCTGAGGCAGCTGAGCGAGCTGAGCCAGGGGACCCAGAGAGTCTAAAGCAGGAGGAGGAGGCTGGAAGGGCAGGGAGGCCTTGCTGTTCGACGGCACCATCCTTGGGTTCTTCTCACTGGACTTATGCCTTCGTTTAAAGCGGGGGTGTGATGTGAGTTTTCTATGCTGAGGGCGCAGCTGAGTTTCCTCTGCCTGCTTCTGTTGGTCACTTTCAATGTCTGGCTCCCTCTTGAGTTCTGGAATATGCATGATGTCAAGATTCATGTCCCAGCTTAGACGGGAGGGTTTGTTGGTGCTGGAGGAGAGGAAGGGAGAAGTGCTGCTGAATCTCTCTGTTATGTGCATCATTTCCTCCTGTGGGGCTGGGAAAGCAGTTTGAACGGTGCGGCTAAGATATGAGTCCAGGCTGATTGGGTAGTCACTGTAGTTTGAAGGTTTGGCATATGGCATAACATCTTTTGTCTGTAAGTCTTGGATAGTGCTGAGAGCATTTGAGCTGGTTTCTGAGATTGGTCCTATTTTGTTTGCGCCAGCAGGCGTTTGACACTGTCGAACCTGGGGCTGATTCTTGGGGAGCTTTGCAACATATTCAGCCGGATAGTAAGGCCCATAGAGATCTCCTAGATTCTTATAGTTTGCCCATTTCTGACAGAGGCAGCAGAGCAGGCGGCCTGAGTGATTGGTCTCTGTAATCACAGGGCCTGAAACAACATAACCAGATGAAGGAAGTGCTTTGCCCGACTGAAGAGTAGTTTCCACCTCATCTGTCTCCCTTTTCTCCGATTCTCTGTCTCTCCGAGATAACTGAGAAGAAAGAGCTGAAGTCAGGAGAGAATCAATTCCACTACTGCTGGTCTTCCCTCCGACGGCACTCCGTTCTCCTTTCATCTTGTCCTCTTCTGCATTTATTATAGTGCACACTGCTCCAATCTCGGGGACCTTATTCTCTACATGAATGTGGGGAACAAAGGGCCCCTTCCTGTTTGGATCCAAACATGCTCGGTTAGTAAGGCCCCTGCCAGCATTTAAAGGTACATCAGGGTCATCTTTGGCCAGTGATGGCGGCATAGCTGCTGCTCCCCTCCTTCTCCTCCGCTGCTTTCCTCCTGCCTCAAAAGGCTCATCTTCATCCTTCACACCTCTGCGTCTTCTCCGCACAGGCTTGACCTCAAGCTCTGGCTGTGTGTCTTCACTCTCCATATCGACCTTGGGCACCTGTGTTAGAATTGGAGGGGCCAGTGGAGGGGGGGTAGCGTTTTTGTTTTCCAATAGTGGAGGAGCTCCAGACTCAGGGCTGCAGATGCCTTGTGCTGGTTGGGGTGTCATGGTCGCAGGTGTAGATACAGTAGACAAGGCTGGAGGAGCATGGAGAGCTGCCGGCTGAGCTTGAGATGAAGTCTGTGATATAGTCTGGCCTTGGTTTTGAGCTCGCTTCTGTTTATTCACGCTCCCCACAGGCCTGCCTTTCTTTTTGCCAGAAGGGAAATAGCCTTTTGGCACCAAATTATCTTGTGGTTTCAAATCCTGTGGTGACAGACTGGACCTAGAAGAGGACATCTGATGTTGTCTGCTCAGCATGTGTCCTTGTGGAGGGGTGGTTCCATAATAGTCACTGCCAGGATAGTCGTCAAACCCCATGCCAGACTCCTGAAGTTTCTGTCGAAGGAGGTTTGCAGCAGACTGCTCTCCACGCCTAGTTTCGAGCTGTTGGTAAGTATTGGTGAAGTGCTGGATGTCTGAAAGTGCAGAAGATGATGGTGGCGGTGAACCTTGAACTGGCCTTGGCAGTGGAGGCGGTGGAGGTAAAGGTCCAAGCAAAGCGAAATCCTCTTTGTCCCCCGCGGCTGATGCTGGGATTCCAAAGTCAAAGTCTTTTTGTTTCATTGTTTGAGATGTCTGTCGAGGATCAGGTTTGTAAGTGGATGGGGCTAGTGGCCCAGCTTCATCAGCCCTTTGAAAAGGAATCATGTCATTTAATGAGTGACTTTCATCCATGTATCCATCATCTCTTCCTGCAACCTTGGGAAAATGGGTCAAATCCTGGTTCTGTATATCATTTAATGGCTGCATTTCATTTGGGTGTGAAAAGCTAGAGTAATGATTTGGCTCCTCATCAGTATGGGCAGCTGGCTTTTTAATATTTGGTGTGATTTTCTGCACAATTGCCTCTAGTTTTAACCCTCGCCCCTTCCTGGGAGGTGTGACTTTAGTGTTACTGTTTGACGGAGACAATGCTTGTGAATAGGTGTTCTCTCTGGAAAGAGGAGAAGACAGCCTGGGACATGAGATTTCTGAACTAGATGAGTCATCTTCATTGTGATGACTGGTTTCTGAGTGTGCCCCTGGGGAGTGATGTGAGTTAGCAGTGGCTGCTCTCTGGTGAGGTGTATCCTGGAGTTGCCTTTTGGCTGGAATGGGTGAAATAAACGAGCGGACTCTCCGTCTCAGCATGAGTGGATTTGTGTCTCCAGAAGCACCAGCTTTAATTTGCCGTTGTGTCTGGGGAGGAGGGGAGTGTATGTCGGCTGATAGCTTAGCTGTGCTGATCACAGGATTTGGACAAGGATGTTTTGTTTCCTCAGTGGGGCCTCTTGATGCACTGAATTCTGCAGCATTGGAAACTGGAGTTATTTCTGGAGGAACAGGGTTATGTGAAGCTACAGGTGGGGGAGGGGGAGCAAGGGGAGGGGGCTGAGTTCTGTAGAAGGCCTCTCCATCTCTCCCCGAGTGGGTCGCCTCCCACATTTTTATATCGTAGAAAGAGCTCTGCATTGATGATCTATCACTAGCCATGTCAGTGTGTGACATCATTCGCTGTCTCTGCTCTGACTGGCTAACCTTTTGTCTTCCTGGAGATGAGCCAGGCTGCATCATTACATCCTTAGGTGTCCTACTCATTGCCTTAAACCAGTCATTCATGTCTTGTGGCAACTGAAGTGGAGCACGTGGGTGAGGGGGGTACATCAGTTTATTGGCGGATTGGCTCTGTCCAGATAAATTATGATAAGGATGATGAGAAGGAAAATGGGGTGTGTTGCGTGGCATCATGCCTTCTCTCATGTCCCCAAATGTATATCCGTGAAAAGTACTGCTGGCATTTCCAGTTGATAAATCCATCCCTCGTAAATAGGACTGGTGTCTTGATGGAGAGGATAAAGGATTAGTGCTGAGAGCTTGTGAGGGCATAGGAGGCGCGTCCACATTTCCTCGCCTGGACAGGTCAGTGTGGTGAATAGATAGGAAATTTCCTGTATCGGCCTCTTTAGGTGCAGCCTCCACTTTTGCTACTAGTTTCTCTCCACTATCCTTTTTACTCACGTCATTGGCAGCTGCTGGAAAGGAAAATGGCTGTTGAATTACAGAAGCTCCACATTGACTTTTCTCCCGTTCTCTGTCACTTTCCCTGTCCCTCTCTGGTGTGCTGCGTCTGTTGGGCGACATATCACAGATGACGGATCGCCGCTCTGATGGGGCTAATACAGAGCCGGATGGTTTTTGAGCCTCACTTTGCCCACTGCTGCCTGTGAGGGGCTCGGGCTCTTGCAAAAGCAGCTCCTGTACAGCAGAGGAGTGAGTAGATATATGAGAGAGTGCTTTTCTCTGTGGAAGAGAATAGTCTGCTAAGTTTATATGTTTTGGTGGCGGCTGTTGAGCATCTGCAGCGTGTGGTAAAGTACTTTTGGACACACCCATTTCATTTTTTTCAGTTTTTTGAGAACATTTTGCACCAGAAGATTCTAACTTTACAGAGGCCTCTGCAGCAAAATCAGATTCATTAGCATTTCTTTGTTTTGGATGTAGGGTTTTTTCAGAACTACCTAATAGAGCATTAGTTACATCACTTTGCATCTGCATACTTTCCGTCAAACTATATGGGTGTCTGTTTTGAAACTGATGTTGGAGATTGGTAGGGTATACTTGTTCTGGTCTCCCATAACGTCGGTCTAAATTATAACCCTGAAGTACCTCCTGCAAGAGACTTGGAAATTGCTGCATTTGTGCGTTATCTCCTTGAGTGGCTGTGGGCCCTCGTCCTCTCTTCACTGTAGGCTCTGCTACAGAACTAGTCTGTGATTGCTGGTACCCTGCATATTTGGAATTTGATTCTATTACACCGCCTAGGCCTGCTCTTCCCCTGTTCTTCATTGACAAATCTGAGCCATATGTTGATTCAGGGTAGCCATATTTTTGTGGTCCACTCTGGGACAGGTTTTGAGGCAGTCCTAAATGCGATCTCTGATGGGAGGAAAGACTCAAATCTACACCTTCTTCACCATTATGGCTGCTGGAGTCCCGTGAGCGTGGCTGTTTCTCTTCAGTGCTTTCCGGTTTGTTCTTTTCATTTAGACTGGCTTCAGACCGAGCCGACACAATAACCCCTACACCGCCAGCACTTTGCTGCTCCTCCAATGTGTGCTTTTCTTCTCTCTCACTATTCTGTAATCTGGATGTGCCGTGCGGTTTACTTTCTTTGTCCTGACTATTTTGTGTTTTGATGTCTACATTTTGTCCACTCAGTTTCTGCTTTTTCTCCAGGCCATCAGTTGCATTTTTCATAATCTCATTTATAATAATTGTGTTTTTCTTGAGAGAAACCCCATTCTCATTATATGCAGACTGATGTTCTGAAATACTGTTAGGAATAGAACACGAGATTGATGAAGGAGGTGAGTGGAGTTTCAGACCAGTCTCTCCTATTTTGGATTCTACTTCCCCTGCTTCTTTTGCCTGAGGGTCATTGCTTGCCTGCTGACTCTGAGATGCAGGAGGATGAGTTGGTTCAGAGCCACTGCTTGCACCACTCATCTGCCTCCGCCTCCCATGTTCCTCATCAGAAAACTGTTCTTCTTCAGGACCAACTTCTACACCCACACCACCATCTTTAATAGTACTAGTACTAGAGGTGGCACTTGCATTTCTGCTCCTTGTTTGTGATGGTGCCAGTAGCTCATCTTTTCCCCTTTTCTGAGAAAGCACTGTGTCAGTGAGAATCATGTGTTGAACAGTGTTTGGTAAATTGGCAACTTGGGAACTCAAGGCATTAAGACTATTTAAACTAGAGTCTTGCATTTTGTTATGAGATGACGAGTAGACAGAGGGGCTTTCATCTTGTTGTCCAATCCCTCCACCTAAACCCATCTTATTGCGAGCTGCTGGAAGGACACTGCATCCGACCACAGTCCTGCTATGAGCTTTGTGACTGCCACTGCTACCACAACTACTGATGCTGCTATTGGAGTTGGGTGTGGGGCTTAATTGGGGTATAGTTTGCAGTAATCTGGCATGACCATGGTTGCTACGAGGGTTTGATATGGGAGGATGAGACGGGCCATGACCTGAGGGGTTTCCATGCGCCTCTGAGACCCCCATCAAAGGAGAAGGAGATGAGCTACAACTGGGAGAGTGCACAGCAGAAGCGGCTGGAGAGGGGTTTGATATGGGACTAAAGTTTTGGTTCATTTGGGTTTGCTGCGCATTAGGAGGCATTGGGGATTTGGCTAATTCTAATGATGTGGTTTGAGGTATACTGGGATTGGAGGGCTGCTGATGTTTAGCATATACACTGCCTGAAGAAGAGCCTTGGTGCTGCATCTTCAGCGAGTTGTCATAACCTACCCCTAAGTTGTGCTGAGAGGAGCGATGCTGTAGTGTGGCTTGCTTGTGAAGTGAATGTGTCTGTGGGGAATATCCAGCATAATTAGAAGCATGGTAACTCTGTTGAACATTCTCCATTGGCCCAACATTGTTAGAAGCAACAGAACCAGAGTTTGAAGCTGCAGTCACACTGGGAGAACTGTTGATTTTGGGATCAAATCCGGTAGTGGCAGCTCCATCAAGATATCTCTGTGGAGGGGGGCTGTACATTCCAGATGAGCCGGTAGAACCCCCTCCCTGTGGGGAGTATTGCGGATACTGGGGGGTCATCCTATGGCCAGATTGAGGATAATTTCTATGCTGCTGATGGACAGAAGGAAAGGTTTGCCCATGCTGGCGGTGCTGCATTTGAGAACTTGGCACTGACTGCATTGCAGGGTTCTGAGCCATGTTGTACTGGTGTGAAGGCGAGAAAGTGCCAGCACCAGCGCCTCCACCTGTGCCAGATGTGGCGCCATAGTCTACTGGATAAGGGGACATGAGGCCAACAGGCGGTGTAGAGCCGGATCCAGTTGGTCTGTACTGGTGAGGGATATGTCCATCCATACTGGGGTAGCCAAAGCTTGTTCCAAAACCCATCCCCATTGTCCTGCTCCTATCTTTTCCACCAACTGAAAAATAATATTCCATGGGAGCCTTCCTGTAAGGGTTATTAGAGTTGCCACTGTGCATGCTCGCATGTGCCGGCGGCAGCTCCACCGCTCCTCTGTTCCTGGAGCTGTAAGCTAGCATGTGGCTGGCTTGACCAGGGTGGGAATGGCCTCTGTGCAGATTCTGCTGTTGCATCCCTGCATAATCATCTGTCATCCTGGGGGAAATCTGTGGTTCTGCTGGCTGAGACGGATAGGGAGGCCCTGCTCCACCCCTCCCACTAAATCCAGGGGGGAGAGAGGAGGGAGCAGGGCTGTTTGAAAAATTCTGCATTTTCCTTTTTCCAAGTTTGCAATAAAGTCTTTAAGAGTCTATAACAAGGAATGTCTGGGATTAAAAAAGTGGAATTTGTGTGGCCCAAAAAAAAATAAATAGAACCCAGCACTGCCAGCAGTAAAAACCAAATTTTACAGGAAAGGTGGAGAATCAAATCACTATGACCAATAGGAGGTTGACAGACGGGGCACGTGTATCTGTCCAACGGTAATGGGTTATATGTTGGTGTTGTCACTTGGTCACTCAGTAGCTCAAATAACAATATAAGTTCACTATTATCGGCCTGAACAGGTTTTGGCACTGCGTGTGGTACTTAAATGTCATTAAATGTACAGGCTTTGCTAGGACTGTACAATATTCTGCTCCAACACCATTTTGTGCAAAAAGTCAGACTCAGTAACATTGCTGAGCGTTCATAAAAGCAATCCATTAGTTGTTTTCATGGGAAGGTTTATCACGACTTGACTCAAACAGATGTGAGCTATACAATGCAGTAACTTGAATCAACAGGTCGTAGTATAGCTCTCTACAAAAAATTCCCAGGGGCAAACACTCCATGACTTGAGTTCTTGAATGAAACAATACTACGAGAGAAAATATTTTTCTTGGTCATTATGTTTCAGAAACTGTCATTTTCGTTGTTCTTTCTTCTGCATCATTCATCTAGACTGCAGAAGTCTTTGGTCCATATACATGAGTTTCACTTTCTCCAACTGCGCAGCCAGATTCTTTCTCTGTGTCTTGAGCATTTAGCCGTCCTAGCTCTCTTTTGATATTGAATGTCATTTAATTCTACCTGGTTCCATAGCAACAATTTCCCAAAGGGGGGTAATCCATTTATTCCACTTCAAGTTCAGTCAAGCTCCATTTTTCTCTCTCTTCAGTGTTTCCATGTACAAGTCCTCCTCCTCTAGATGGTGTGGGCTTCACATTTCTGCAAACACAAGATTATTTATAATTAATAAATTAAATTTATTACTGCTATTGTATATTTATAACCACTTTAATCAGTGATAAGTCAGTTACAGAGTTTGCTATATTAAAAAAATCTATTTATGGCAAATCAATCATCCCAAAGTTGTGGTGAGGAGACAATTTGGGAAAGTAAGTCAAAACAGTAATGCATTTGGGCATTAATACTTTAAATTTCCTGCACTGTGTTCAGCACTTTCTACAATAAAGGCAATATGTGCCCACAAAGTGTCTTGAATATAAATCAAGTTGATATGTTGAAAAATCATTTGAGGCATTCAAGGTCACTTTTTCACATGCAAACAAGTGCAGGGAAGAGTTATTACAATAGGGCTAAAGGAACCAACTTACTTATAACCTTGTTATTATTAGAGTTATAATAAAAAAAAGCTGACTAACAAAAGAAAGCATTTCTTTTTTTCAGGGAGCCTGTGTGTAACTTGGTCTATGACAATAAATGTGTTAGTTGAGCCACCTCACCTGATCTGCTGATTTCATAAAATTATCTGGTTTGTTTATTTACCTTGGCAGTATGAACAGTGCACGTTTCTGATCTTTTCAAGTTTAAGAGGCTATTCGCAACAATTAAGCTACATATTTGAACTGATAATTGTTAGCATATTCATGTAAACATTGCATAGTCTAGTTCCCTCAAAATAAATTACATATTATGTTTATCACACATTAACAAATGGGCAGTCTCATCAGTTTACAACAGCGCAGCAGTGATAACGCAGTCAGTACATAGCACAGGCTACAAGGTGCTGATACGTAGGCTACATAACGCAGACGACAAATCATGATGATCACGCAATATAATGCGTTTATTTAACAAATACTATACTAGCACCTAAAGAGCACTAGCCGACAGCAACGTGCATTACTATTAGCAGCTCAATTTTAGCCCTGTAATGTTAGCCGTACCCTACTGTAGCCTGTACTACAAATTAAGCACACGAGACGCCTACTTTAATAACTGCCTCAAGAGCCTGTCTAGTGGGTTAGCATTGGAGATATTTTGTATTTATTACATGATGATAGCATATTGGTTCGTGTAGGCTAACGCGTACGAAAGCTAGTACGAGCCTGTTAGCTCAGAGGCAAGCAGTAAGCGTCTAGCTACTAAAGAGAGGTGATTGGGTACAGATGTTCATCTGACAAATTCATAGGTTATATGTAGATGCGTTAGCTAACAATATTGTACACTGGCAACTGACCTGATGTGATGGCATTACATCGGAAAATAGTCATTACGCAGCCCGTGCTTTTTAAGAGCCCAGACTGGTGAAAGCAAGACAGTAAGCCTCACTAAGCTAACACTAAATGCATACCTGAAATGTAGCAATACAAGGCCCCTCGAAGAGTGAAAGGCTGTTTTGTGACACAATCCCGCTGCTGTGGCAGGAAACCCCAGTCTCCAGTCGACTGCTCCGCCGCTTTTCCCCCAGCCTTGAGTCCAGACAACCCCGAGGGGCCCGTCACGACACTCGGAGCCCGGGCCTTTCTGCCGATACCCGTTTTTCCTTTTGTCCTCACCTCCAAAAATGATGCGAGCTGAGCACAATCGGGGCGCCTGCCTGTAGGTCCCGTAAGCAACGAGGTCCATACACCCCCGCCCCCTCCCCTCTTGTTCTTCGCCTCTCTCTCCTCTTCCACTCACCGCGGAGGTGATTCTACCTATCTCCAACTCAAAAAACACACGTTGCTACCATGCCGTTCGCAAAAACCTCAATATTTCCCGCTTTTTCTTTTATCAATGATGAATCTCAGTCATGGCACATTGGTTGTGTGTGTGTTATTAAAATAGAAAGCCCGCCTTGAAAATGCACACAGTAGCTTGTTCCTGCACCCCTCCCTCTCCATCATATTCTTCATATTCTTCCAGACCAACCCTCCTCCTTCCCCAAGGCTTTTGATATTTAATTTTATAGATTAGCTACTCCAATTTTTACTTGGACAACACTTGGCTCACTTACAGAAATAAGAGACTGCCAAAATAAATTATGGTGTTGAGTCTGTGACTATATCTTTGCCCTTTGTTCTTTTTTGTCTATTAGCATAATAGGAAAGTGATTGCAGATCTGCTGGTCTTTCATATCATGCAAAAGGCCATAAATATCTGCAGTTTTACATAGGCTAGCCTACTAGACCTGTTAGCTATTAGGCTAAAAACTAAGGCTTTCCCATGTCACCTTGCACAGCATTGTTTTGGTTGGGAAGGGGGGTGGGGTGAAGAGGTCTATGTAAGATTCACAGTTGTTAATGAAATATCCAGACAGAAAAGGCACAAAAACACCATATCAATTGGGGATTGTGATAGGCTATCACTCTTATGGGTTAAAGATCTTTTAACAACAATAACATGTTTTGTTCTTTAGATTTGGGTTGTATTTGTAGCACTGAAAAACATAAGTCCTTTCAGTGAGCAGGCATTCATTTCCACAAACCTGACTCTTATTTGGTTTGTATGAGAGCCTCCTCTTCATTTCTGTGGAATCATGCAGGTGACACACCACTTCCAGAAAATTTACATATTGTACAAGGCAACATATTGTTATTATTTTTAATATTACACCATAGTATAGCCCATTAGTGCTGAGACTCCATAGGCCAAGTGATTACAGATATTAAGTGTAAACCCTTCACAACATCTTCATTTTCAAAGTTAAAAGTTAAGTTCTACTGTAGAATTCTGACCTACCCTCAACCCCAATATTAAACTATGGGCAAATTAGAATATTGTGCTGTCCCGTGAACTATAGGCTAATGAAAATAACTGACTAGTAAGTAGCTTATGACCTTTGAGAAGTTGCCAGTGGGCAGCAAGAAAGGCAATGTCAATGCTGCAGATTACTGGCGATTCTAAAAGACTACGCAATAATGTTTGGTTTTTTTCTCCAAGTCAAAGCAATTTCATACATGTTTGACATGACCAAACAGACAGCACCATAACAACAATGGAGCTAGGCTACTTACTAAATTCTTCTCCTCTTATTTGCTGTCTTGTCTCTGGCACACTTATTTGTGCTCACACAAGGCCACCATCATAATGATGTGGCCTATGCCCCCTGTCTGCTCTGCTGCACTACTAATGCACTGCAGAGTATATGCACAAAAACACATTTTCATAGCTTAGGTTACATGATACATGCTAATTACAATCATCACAAGATGACCAAGACAACAGCCCACAATGAATTGATGACTGTCACTCATAGTGGCGTATTCTGAGTTTCTAAACAACAGTTCAATACATTTCATTCCCTTGCAGATACACGTCTATTTCTATCACAGTTGCCATAGCAACTGCATCACAGAGCTTTAACTCTGGATAGATTTTAGGTGATGTATCTGCATGATTTTCACATGTGATTCTACACAGCAGCCTTTAGTCTAAGCAGAGATGTTTGGTGTTGGTGCCATTGTTAGCAATTATACTGTGCTGTCACAAAATCGAAGTAATAGAGCTAGAGACAAGATAAGGCGTCTTAATACCCACCGCCTGTAACTCATACACAGAGGCCTATCCAATCAACACAACGCCTGCTGGGATTCACGGACCCTGACACAGTACACAAGGTCATCAAAACCAACAGCTTATAAAGAAGCAGGCAGGAAATGTTTTTTGCAGTTTATGCATCAGTTAAATAAATTAATTATCTACATTCTAGAGGTAAAGAACAATACTGAACTGATTAACAAGAAAATTAAAGGTACGTAACTTTCTGGAGGTTGGAGGCTGCATGATTTCATGGAAATACATAAGTTAAAACAATATTTAATTCTCCATAGAGATAGAAAAGTTCTATGCCATACTGTGGAGTATAGACAAAGCAATAGTATTTCCACGGAAACGGAACCCGGCCCTGTTGTATGACCTGACAGAAGATGACCCAAGAGCGCAGGTGAGCCTGAATAAAGGCCAGGTGAGAAACTTACAGATGAAAAAGAAAGAGTAGCTAAGTGCTAGCACTGTGTTTCACGGTTCACCCTAAATAAAGCCACTCTCCGTCTCTCTATAGAAGAGTGTAGGTCTTTTTCTGTGGACATAATGATGCTGTCATCCTGACAAGAAAGTAGGTCTAGGCCTACCATGTAGATGCCCTCAGATGTTCAAAACAATAACAATATGGCCAAGAAATAGAGAAGAGAAATGTTAATTAAGACAATGATCTAAACATTATATCCCTGTTAAAATGTCTATTAATGGTAACCGATTAGTTTATGTTTTTGGAAAGGATTAATTTCACACATATTTTAGTGAGGCAAGCAAAACGTCGCCTCACTTTAGGCTACATTACTTACATCGCCATAGTTAAAGGGCATTTCTTACCGTTGCCACTAGGAGTCCTCGTCGTACACATGCGGTACGGCTCCACATGTTCTCCAGAGCGATGGCCATCACTGCAGCATCACGTCGGGAACATGGAAACGAATTATTGTTCACTTTCTCTTCTGTCTCCCTCTCTCATCTCTATTTTACCTCGGAAATTAAAAAAAAAAACACAGCCTAGGCCTACTCATTTAAAAGCATATAGGCTCTAGGCCTAATATTATCCACATGTACCAGCCTATCGACCTAACCTCCATCGTTGTAGTGAAGCAAATACGCCAAAAGGGAGCGCTCTCTTTCCAAGTGACTCACCCTCTCGGGCCCTCAAATCACTGAACTCGTCTCCTAGCAACCGCAGCCTCCGATCACTACGGATACCGGCAGGGGGGCAGGAGGGAGGCAGGAGGGGGGCAGGAGCATCTCGAGCAGCGGAGGCATGAAAGCGCGCGCCGCTGATTGCCAGGTAACGAGTTGATTAAAGGCTTTCATAGGTGGATTATAGCGGATAGGGGCAGGGCTGAATCACGAGGACCAAGGTTCTAAAGGACATACGGAGCACATCGTTCAAAATCATCCACAATGCACAACAGGAAGTGAGTGATTGGTGCAATTAAGCTAGTTTGTCTTGAGGGCCCTCTATAGCTCTTCTCCTCCTGCTGCCGGCGCCGCCTTAGGCATCATCACTGTCCTTGTGCCGGACAGGCCACTTGGTTTGATGGACTCCTTATATCAAGTGACATTGTCTAAAAACTGCGTGCTCACTTTTATGGCGGGAACACATAGGACCTACACTTATAAATTTGTTGATTGTGAATGCCTAGGAAAGTTCTTGCTAAACTTTTAGCTTAATCAATTCCTTTTGGCTATAATTTCTCCTTATGTAATGTGTAGCAACTTGTGTAGCCTATGCCTGTGGTTTTAAACTTTTCATACCAAGTACCACCTAAGATCATTTCTCTTTGAATACCACCAGATCCAAACCGTTTACCTTGCCAGCCAGAACCGCAAGCTTTTATTTTGCAAGGGACAAAGCCTGACTTTATCAGACCTAAATTAATGCTAAAGATCAGAATCAGAATTACTTTTACTCATCCCCAAAACAGATGATGTAAAATGAGCCTGGATAAGATAATTCTAAATAATGATTAACCCATCCAAGGAGGACAACAAACAAACAAGGAGGACAACAAACAAACACTAAATAAAACACATACTTAAACTGCAGAGGGCCTCACCACCAGTAGTACATATACCATAGTTTGAGAAACACAGGCCTAGGTGGTATACCTGATGCCCTCCCTGATGCAAACTTCAGCCTACTTTTATTTCTCGATTGGGACTAATAGAACACAGGCTTCTGCTTCTTGTAGTGACTTTGTGTTTTTGTTCTATCCATAGGTTCTAGAGAGATGAAGAATTAGCACTTTTGCCATAGGAATTAACAATTCAAATCTAAATTAATCTTTGAATGGTGAAGTCCTCAAAATTGCGCCTACAAACAGGAAACTGAAACCCATGATTTTGGCTATTTGGCTGCGGTGCTGCCTGTGTGCCGTGCATACATGACACAAAACACAGCTCTCCACACCTACGGCCCACAACACTCGTCACCGCCAGAGTGATGTGCCAGTGACCTTAGACTGCCCCCCGCGGCGCCTGTCATGTGGGCCAGTGCAACACACGCGCGTGCACACACACACACCTTTGGGTTTAGACAGGGCTCCAGTCAGGACAGTGCGCCATGTTCTACGTCAGGATGGAGCAGTAAGAGTCAGTAAGGGCTGGCAGCTGTGCATTTAAATTCCTAAAAGCAAGTGTGACATCAAAGTACACATACAAGCACACTGTGATGGTAACTTTGAAATTTTAGTTACCCTACAAAAAGGCAACAAAAATGCAATACAACCATAAAATGTGTATAGGCTCGCATCTACCATTACACAGTATAACACTAGTTTATGTCAAATGCTTTGTTACATGATTTTCTCTTTCAAAAGCACAAATTTATTGCTGGCTAAACATTTAACTGTATTGCTAAACTAGTATTTCTCAATTCTTCACATTTTTTATTCATTTCACTTTCCTATTTCTATTGTTTTCCTATTTCTATCCTATTCAGATTGTTTTATCTGCAGTCGATTCACCTTCGTCAAGCTGTGTAACCCATGCGGACCATCCAAGAGGGCATTCAAAACATGTGAGTGATTGTGTGAGTATACATCAATGAGATACAAAAAGCTGCTATAGCCAAAATTGTGGGTGTGAAGATAACAAAATAATTTAAATGTATCCACTGAAATGTGCAGCTTACTTTTACCAGGCTGATCATTACAGATTATTACATTAAATTTATGAAGCATTACATAACCCTCACCAGTTATATTTGCTATTGTGCATGGGTGGATTTGATGTAAAACTGCAGACATTTCCGCTGTAAAGATAGCATTTATGGGGTACCATTGGCTGCAGATTAGATTAGTATACTGACAAGGTGAGCAGCCATGTTAATAGCTGTGATAAGTGCTGCACTAAAAATGATGGCAGTAATAATAATATGACACAATAACACAGACAAAGCCCGGAGGTACATGCTGAGCAGCACTGTCCCTGCATCACGCACACGGATGCACGCACACACACAAACACACACGTACACACACACACACACACACACACACACACACACACACACACACACAAGGCACTGCACTGTTGAAGCAATGTGCATTTGAAACATCACAGCTCACAAGGAGAAGGTTGGAAATGTACACACAAAATAAATGTGTGTGTGTTTTCAAGAGGAGGCATTGATAAAGAAAGAGAGAAAATGCTAGCTGCTGTTGCCGAGGCAACCATCTCACTGTGCTCTCCTCCTTAACCCTTTCCTCTCAGCACTTCCCTTTCACCTTCTGTTCTTTAGCGTTTACAGTAAGCTCGCACTTGTGGACGTCCTATCGCTCCATCTGCCTCCATCGATGTCTCCATGCTGCAGTGTACAGATAGGCTAATGAAACAGTACAAACTTATATCCTGGTTGTTTGGAAAACTATATAACATCAATTGTAAACCCATATATCTTAAACATAACCTGTCATTAATATCTTTTTACTAAAGTATTTCATATTCAGCTAAGGCCCTTTTTTAAATGCACATGTGGAGTGCCATTGAAAGGTCATGGCAGAACCTGAAAAAGAGGAGCAGATGTCTGAAACAGTGTGAAACAACAGGTCCTGTCAGGCTGCAGTTTTTCTGTCTGAATACAGTTACTCCAGTTAGTCCAGTTACTCTGGCAGTCTGCTCACTGTTGAGAATATAAGATAAAGTAACCTCTATCTATATTACTGCCTATTGTATGTAGAGCATTCTGGTTTCCAGAAGAAAAGTGCTTTGGTGACTTTCATTTACTCAATGTTTGTCTGCACAGATGTGTGTGTGTGTGCGTATGTGTAAACACCTTTGATAGTTGCAGTGTTCAGCATTTTTTGCAAAAGTTATGATAGTAATAGTATGACTAATACATAGGTCTCTATGTAATTGTAGGCTACTGCAGTAACAGCACTTATGATCTTAGCACTTACTTGACTGTAGACTCAATACATCTTTACTTTCACACTATTAAGTTGAGTACTATGTGAGTTTATTCCATCCCTGTCAGTTCTGGAGCACAGTATAATTTCTTCTTGTATCTATTGATAGGGATATTCAGGTGGCCTACTTTACATCTTCCAACCAGTCTTTAATTATAACAATATATGAACCAGTCATATCCGTCCACGTTGTGTAAAATTGCATCAGTACACGGCCTTGTCTGGTCATGTCCGCTCATCGCAAAGCACTGATGGTCTCCCACTACCTCTCCCAGCTGCCCTGACATGGAAATGAAGCCTGATTACAGTTGCTAGGTAACAGTTAATTGTTAAATGCAAGCAGATGTAAGCAATGACAGGAGATAGTAGTAAACTATGAAGAAATGAACGGTAACAAATGAATCTTTTTTATTGGACTTATGGACCCACTGTAGCGCCACGACCATCACCACCTGTTCTTTTTAACCCAGCAGTCACTCCATGACCCTGGGAGTTATTACACCCCCATCTCATAATAATTCCAAGGCTTTGAAAAGTGTGGGGGCGGCGGGGTCAACAGATCCAGCCTGAACAGAACTAAGAGGTTGCTGTATGGTAAACTTTATGCCAAACGTGCTAGACCAATTTAGCTCAATCTCCTATGATTTTAATATATCTTCTCCATAACACTTGCACCTGACCCCCTCCATTAATAATTGAATAAGTCTTGGTTGCCAGTGTGGCTGAAAAATTAATGTGAGTGAGAAGTGGTGGTGGGCTGCTCCGCAGATGATGAATGAGGAGCAGGGTGTCATCTATAGCACAGAGCTAGTGAACTGTATTCAGCTGAGGGTTAGGGAGAAAGTACACATGAGGTCAGAATAAGGCATGATAAAAAAAGAAAAGAAGTCTATATTAGCATTTTATGAGCATCACTGACCAGCCATTAAAGAGCTAGAAATATCCATACTTGTGTCAGTCATAATATGTTATTTGGTTTGGTATTGATTCTAAAGCGCAGTATTGATTAGTTACAAAGATTTAACATGCTTTCTCTCAGATACAACATGGCTCCACTACACTAAAAATGTCAACTTCAAAATGGCTCATGCATAAGGTTATAAAGTGTATTGACTTGTCCTTTAGGAGAGATAATGTTCTAATATTTGATTATTATAGAGTTATAGATAGTTATAAATGAAATGTTTTCCCAGTACTGGTGTAGTCTGAACAAGCTACAACATTTTGAATTTATTTAAATATTATATTTTTAAAAGGATAAAGCTAAAAGTGCAAATTCTGGTTGCCTGTGACCCAGCCACTACTGCCAAGCAAACAAATCATCAAAACTCTGTAGGTGATATTTTTATTTAAAGATAAAGATTGCTATGAAATCTCTGATTTAAGCAATTTAATAATATTTATTTTTATGGACTTGACCTGATGAAATTCTGTTCCTGTGGGGTGTTTATCTGGATTTGAGTAAAACTTTCTGCCTTTTGCTTTTAAGGCAATGGCCTATGCAGTCACATGACCTTGAGAGGCATTACTCTGACGTATGTAACTCATATTTTTTGGGTTGATATTTGTTTGCAAGGGTTTATTTCAAGCACAAATAGTAAAACACAGTTATATTGCTGCTGGTGCATATATCAAAATTGGTCAAGATGTTAGATTGATAGAGCACTGAGACAGCCCATCCATCAGGTTTACCACAACCACATTTGATTCAGTAACATCAGCCCTCTCAAATGCAAACAGTACGTGTTGCAGATGATTCATTTGCTCAGTTGTTTGACTGACAGATAGCTAAACATTAAAGTTTAAGAAGCGTAGTGATAGATCACCATGCATATACACTGTGCTAGTTAAAACATATTTTTAAAGGCCTTATCAAAATGCAGAAGTATACATTTTGCATGAGATAGTCCTATGTTTTGATCTCTAGTGAAAAACAACAGTGCATCCACAAACATTAGTATCAAAACTAAATGGCCACAGTTTCCCTTTGATTTCCTCTGGGATATTTGACTTGTGTTCTCCTTGTACAGAAAGCACATTTTGTATTCATACATTTAAATGCATTTGCGCAGGGGGCCTGTTTGGCACAAGCTCTGCATTACACTATTGCCACAACTGTTGGAATGCCAAGAGATAAACAACCTTCTCAATGTCAGTGTGCTGCTGGGGCATGGTTTGCATTATTTAGACGTGTGCTTTATAAGCTCACCTTGAATATTGATGTGCATTGTTGCTGTTATGCTAACAGAGCTAAAAGACAAAGATTTTGTGGAGATGGTAGTAAGAGGGTAAAGTGACAGTCTGGTGGCGGCCAGAGGGGTTGGATAGCATCACATCCAGACCCCGGCTCTTCACCGTACACGCACCATATGGCCAATGGTTATCGGGTCGCCCCCTCCTCTCCTTCTCTCACCAGCCTGGGCATGTGACAAGACATGTTTTCAAAGCAATGGCTGCACATATGTGAAAGGAGGCAAGATGGTAGTAATGGTGCTGTGTGGTGTTTATAGTGTTAATGGTGGACGATGCACTGCTAAGCAAGTCAAATGAAATCAGTGGTCATCTTATCAGGCAGCAGACATCGTCTGTATGGGACAGAATTACAGTTTACTTTCATTCCCGCTACCAGAAGTACATGCTATTGTGTCCTTGGGCAAGACATATCACCCCACAATGCTGAAGTTGTGGCTCTCCAAATGTTATATGTAGTCTGAAATTATTCTCCAATCATCACAAGACATGTGAGCAACAGCAACTACTATTACTACTATTTTTAACAGCTATAATGAGCTTTTATTTATTTGGATGCTGTCTTATTTTGCTCCATTGCCAAAGTTTAGCCTTAGCTTAAAGGAGCTTTTATTGGATGTATTTGTATTAAGTCAAATAGTCTTCTTAACTCCCCCTGAACTCAAACCTGTGGCTCTAATTGTCCCATCACAGATGACCTCACACCCTACTTGTCCAATACTGTGATGATTACGAAAGAACTGTACAAAAAGAGGGTATCTGAAAAAGAGAAAGAGACAATTTTCATGAAACTTACAGTTTTATTATTAATACTCAACACTTTATTTTCATTATCATGTACAAAGAGAAAGAATAATCTTATTTGAGCACTTATAATTGTAGATATCAGTATGATCTTTATTAGAAGTACCTTAACAATGTCTCTGCAGTTTCATCATGACGTGGTTAACTCTGTTATTGAGATTACTGTATTCATTTCCATACAAAAGAAAGGTATTCCCAGTATTTAATATTTACACAACCTGTACAATTATTTGTTTTTGTTTTGTTTTTCTCTCCGTATGGTGTAAAAAATTTGGCATTATTTCAAAGAAAAGGGCCACAAAATGAGAAAAAGAATGGCCAAGAATAATATTACGTATATCATATTGTATACAATTGATACTATTTATATGATACATTTTTGTCAACCCACAGTAATTTAATTAGTGAATGTGAGTGTGTTTGTCACAATGCGAAATACATTTAGAAGCAACCCCTTATGTGGTGTGATCAGGCAAAGCGTGTAAAAACTGTACAAATTATTCATAGACAGAATACAAACAAATGCACACACGTGTTTACAAATAGATATAAATAAATAAGAATTCACAGTATTTTTTCTTGTCAGTCCGCATTGATGGTAGATGCATTCGTGTCAAAAGTTACTTAGAGCGTCCTTCATCCAGTGTTGCTGTTTTTGGTCCCCATTTGTAAGAAAAACACACCAACTTCAGGATGTTGTTGCCTGCTTATACTCCCCAAGGACGCTCCTTGTGTGGGTGAAAAAAACAACACACTTATTTGGCTCTAAAAGAAGCAGAATGAAAATGTGTGTTGTGTCTGAGGAAGGAGGGCCCATAGGGAGAGCATGGAGAGCACAGTGTCAGGTACATGTCCACTTACGCCGCGCGCTGGACACTGATGTTAGCTGCAGCAAACCCATAAAGTTATGGGTTTAGACAAGGAACTATGCAGCAAAGCTAGTGAGAAGTATTTCCTCAGAGAAAGTGTACTGTTCACAGAAATTCAATGGAGAATCAATGAGCTTCTTCAGCTCAGCAAATATTCTGTATTTTTGCGAACAGTATTACGCTTGTGGAGTGTGACCAGAGGAAGAGATGTGGTTCTTCTTTGAGGATCTGTTGGAATCACATATTGCCTGGCCAATGTCACTATAAGTAACGTAAAACAAGGGGCAGAGTATGTTAATTTCCTTCATCTTGTATGTTTATGTGATTTTGTTGTTTGTCTTAAATGGACTCAAATGGAGTCATATTTTGAACAGAATATAAGAGCAAGAATGTCTGGCCAGGCACTGACAGTCACAGAAGAAGCATGAGGAAATGATTCTTGACAAGGACCAAACTACAGCCTATGCACACTGCAGCGTAACTACCATGCTCCTTGTCTTTAAAACAAGCAGGGCACAGTGCCGCAACTGAAATAAAAAAGTGTCATACAGCAAATAGATGAGCTAAAACACAGCTCCAGCAGCTGAGTCCCCTGAAGACAAAGCAAACGATCTGCTAATGTTTTTGCTTTTAATAAGGGGTTGCACAAATGCATTTCAGCTGTGAATGGCTTGGCACACTCCGTTCAACAGTACTGTGCTGAGGCTGTCAGCGGTGGCACTGAGCAGACACTGGCAAACTCCAGCATTAGCCAGGAGCATCTGGGTCTGTCAGTGTGTGCATGTGTGTACACATAGTTATATATATTTTATTCTCATTAGCACAGTGATGTCTATCCCAAACAAAGAGTATGAGAGTAGGATAGGCCGGGCCAGAGATGGCTCTAGATTTTGTGTGCAATCACCAGTAGAGCCCTGGTAAATAATTGGCAACAAAAAGTGATCTTAAGTTAGGATTGCTGCTTAAAAAGAAGAATCACAATATACTGCCTCTATATGATATATCATCTATGTATACATGTCATATTGTATCACATAAATGTGTAGATAATTGGATTCATCTGAAAAAGCATTAAGAGTATCTTATCTTAAAATTCTAACACAATTCTTGGGTAACTTACTCCTAGAACTAAAGTTTTTCCAGTTTATCACCAAACGTCTACACCTACAGCAAATTAGCCTCAATTGTCAACTTTTGAGTTAAAATAAGAAACAGAATCATTCTTAACAAAGTCAGTATACTGATCAGTAAACTATCATAAATAAGTAAACATGAAATCCCCAAAAAAAGATTCAATTATATCACTTATGATTAGTAATGTTTGTGTCTTAACTATATTTTGCATATTTTTCTTCTCATATTTTTGTAT
Organism: Periophthalmodon schlosseri; assembly: GCA_000787095.1. NCBI lineage: Eukaryota > Metazoa > Chordata > Actinopteri > Gobiiformes > Gobiidae > Periophthalmodon > Periophthalmodon schlosseri. The sequence goes on from KN471817.1 coordinate 59,352, forward strand.
TTTGTACTTTTTATTGTATTTTCTTTATATCTTAAATTGCTGTAAAACATATTGAAAGGTACATCCTGTCTGTCAGTTTACTGTACAAAGTGAAAAGAGTTGAATAGATTATTTACAAACAAAGATAGTTCACAAACTAATGCTGACACTCATTGATGCCGTCTCCTACTTATTTCCTTGTTGTTTCCCTTCTGTCCTGTCTCATGCTGATAATGGCCGACCTGAACCTCCACTTTGTTCATATAAAACTCCACAGATTCACTCTACGTGGTGTTTGGAGGGTGGCTTGCTTTGATATAAGGCTAACTCCATCAGTCTCACTTTGACAGTGTTATCTGTGGAGCGAGGGCCGAGGAGGCTGTGGAATTTATGAATAGTTATCAGCAGGTTAGTAAGGGGAAAAACAGCCGTTATCTGTGGTGATTTGCTTCCTGTACACGCGCTCACACTCACACACCTAATATACAGTGCATTTAGATGGGGACGTGTGATAGACGTGTGCACATTCCAGTGGCTCCAATCTCAACTCAGCACTCCTGCACAATCTCCAGCAGCCCTTGAACTTGTGACATTGGCAGCTAATCGAAGATCAACACCTTTAAATAACTAATAGAGGCTTCTTGATTTTGTACAGTAATACGATGAGTCATCCTCGCTTTGGGGACAGGAGGGGTGGGGGTTGGGATGATAAGGCATGTCTATAGAGTGCCTGAACCTACACTAAGTAGCGGTCCTGTGCAATAAACGAGGCCTCTCCAGCCTGAAAGGCTTACTTGATCAGTCACAAAGCTTTTTACAAAATGGCCGCCTTGCTTCCAGCAGAGTCAGTATTACACCCTGATGGCAAAAGACATCCTCCTCAGCTCGCGCTTTTATCATCATCATCTCCTACACATTGGTAGCTTCCTGCCTACATAAACCACACTGCATATTAATCACAGACATTGTCCTAACAAAGAACACTGTGCCATTTAGACTGCTTTCATGAGTGAATAGTGAAGCCTTCTGCCAGGTACAAGTGAGAGGCCTAACAAAGTAAGTGCCTAGTGACTATTGTCATGTAACCTGAATAAAAGAGGTGGTCTGTAGGCTGCCATGCAGTCAAGTCTTTCTGTGACAGTGCGACATCCTGAATAACTGTCTGTGACAGCTTCATAAAAGGCTGCCCATACTAATAGGAAATTATTTTACCAAGTTATAAAAGAGCTTTGTGCCAGCAGCAGTAGCAGCAGCTCCTCCTTAAGCTTCTTGAGTATGCAGTAAATGTTTACTGCAGTTTAGGCTCATAAACATGGAGCGAACAGGAGGTCTACTCTGTGCTGCAGCTGGACCATATATGACCTGGAGGAAACATCCATGGAGACCATTAAGGCACATCCTCCCTCCAGTATCTTCAGCTTCAGACCAAACATTTCACAGTAAAACAAGTGACAAAAGTGTGTCCAGTGTGCATTTCATTTAGAGTGTGTACAAACAAACAGATCTAGGATCTAAAACATTTTAAAATCACATTTCTTTCAAGAAGCAAAAGAATAGAATGAGCATGAAAGTATAACTTCCACTGAAAACAAGTCTTTGTGGATTGTGTTAAAACTAAGGCCAACCATCCAGGTGGCACTAGGGGTGGGCACAACATGTCACATACTAAAACAGTGAAAGATAAGTTCAACCGGACAGAAAACAAGATAAAGACCAATGAGATCATTATTATCAATGCTAGTGTCCTATTCACAATTATTGTTGTTCTTATACCCTGTTTTCTAAATAAAGATCTTATTATCATTCATGATTGTATTTCTCATTGGGAAGTTGTGATGGCTGTGTGGGGGAGTGGTGAGGAGTGAACCGACCACACTCCTGTGCACACACAGGGCAGATGGGCAGTTCACAGTCTCCTTGTGACAGCACTCATGTCTCACTAACATCACACGTCCAGTGTTGAGCTGAGATGAGGGGAATGACTATGTTGATAAAGTGAAGTAGCTTTGGCCATTTCTGAGAGAGCAATAGTCCCACAGATCCTTGGGGTGTCCTGATTTTTGAACCGTCTACAGAAGTCGTGACCCCCTCTTCTTATGTCAGTGGTCCTTGGGACTGTGGACAGTGTTTAATGGAATCATCCCTGATCTAACACTTGAGTCTATTCCCATCACCCCCTCCTCTAACGGCTCTTACACGTCCGACTCGATGCTAGACAGTTTCTCATACACATGGCCATTGCTTCCATTGAAGGGTCTAGGGGGGCCGACCCCCAGCATGGAGCCGTGGTGGTTTAGTCCCCCCAGGCTGAGCTCTTTAGGGAAACGAGGGGTAACACTAGACATGACTCCAGATGGAGCAGAGGCTTGTCCATAGGATGTGGTGCTCAGCTGGCTCCTAAAGTCACCTCGACTGTTTTTGGCAACTTGTTGCTGCTGTTGCTTTTTCATATAGTATTGTTTGGCGCCATGCATCAAACACTGGTCATCACCAAAAGTAGGAATAAAGGGGTTTTGGTTGACCCGGTCAGGGTACAGTGATTTGGATAAGGAGAAGCCTCCTTCCATGAGTGACCTGTCCCGCATGTCTCTTTCCCCAATGGAGCGTCGATGGGGTCCCTCACCCCCTCTGAACAGACCGAATGGAGAGCCTGGCCCTTTGCCCCTGTCCCCTCCGTAAAACAGAGGGTCTCTGTCTCTGTCCCGCTCTGATCCACCATGTCGATCAAATATGTTCGCAAAAGAACTACCACTCTCTATGTAGCGCTCCTTCTCCTTTAAGCTAACACTCCTTGGTGGGGGCAGCATTCCCATGCCCGCCCCCCCCATGCCTCCCCCTTCACCCAATCCTCCAATCAGGCTGCTCATCACTTCTGGGTCTTCTTTCTGCAGGTCCACAAATGTGTCATAAGAGGCTTGCCGTCGAAGGGGCTTCCCAAAACCACCTTTTCTCCTCTGCTGGACCTGGGACTGAGGAGCTGCCCCACTTTGCCCTCCCCCCATCTGTTCCAACATGTGGTTGTTGTCCTCACTGATGTCATACAGTGTCCCAGTCTTTTTGCAGCCCTCACAGCGCATGCATGTAGCGGAGCTGGGCCGGCTGCCTCCTGCTGAGGAGCCACAGCTCATACCACTGTACCCTCCACTCCCATGGAGGGACATCTGTTTGCCCCCTCCGCCTCGACAGTTTCTGCACTCCCACTCTCCCCCAGCCAGACCAGAGCCAGCAGTCTTTGGGTCAGGCTTTTTGGGTTTACTTTTGAGGAAGTCATCCACTGGAACCAGCGAGGTGCAGGTGGGGACTCCTCCATCTCTGTTGGCGGGGCCCTCAGTTAGGTCCACGTGCTCCCATTGAGGGACACCCTCTTTGGGCCTAAACTGATCAAGGTAAAAGTCTCGAACACTCTCTTTCTCCCGGAAGAGGAAGGCGTTACCATCGTTACCTCCTCTTTTGCGCTCCGAAGGCAGGACAGGCGGCGGTGAGATAGATCGGTGGCCATGGTAGTGATGGTGGCTTATGTGGTAGGGCTTCCTCCTGTACCCAAGCTCAATCTCGTCCAGCTCCCGTCTGGATTTAGCTGAAGCAGGCCTCTTTTTCAGACTATCACGGTACTGTTTACGTTTCTTGGCATTGCCCTCTAGGTTTCCATATGTAACAGTATGAGTGGAAATATCCGATCCGTCCGAGCGAATATTGCCATCTTCTTCTCCTCTACCACCACAGTAGCTATGCCCTGGGATGTATGTAGAGCTGGAAGCCCCCCCTTTAAAAGAGAACTTGCCATAGACATCGGGCAAGGCACTCTTGAAGCCCTGGCTGGAAGGAGGAGTCTGTGAAAGCAGGTCAAACTTGCTCATGTTTCTGTGGGTGAGGGCTGAGCAGGGCTGTGTGGTGAAGATGGGGGCAACGCCTCCTCCCAGGCTCTCGCAGTCAAACATTCCCCCCTCCAGGGAGCTGGCACTGCCCAGACTGTGAGGTCTGCCCGGAGGAGGCCCACTGAGGCCCAGAGAAGAGCCGTGGTGGTGCATGTAGTGGTCCTGGTACAGGTTGCTGTCTTTCATGTGGAGATTACCAAACGTCCTTTCCACCTCGCTGATGTAGTCACTAAACATGTTATCCTCAGGGAGATAAGGGGGCTTACAGTCTGAGTGTCCAGCCAGGCTGCGGCGGTGCTCTGAGATGTCGTAGACAGAAGACTCTCGGCGAATAAAATCCAGCGCACTGTGAGGGGAGCCATTCACCCCGGACAGCGACGCCATGTTCTTGGCCGTGCGTAAGAGACGCATGATGTTGGAATGGGTGTTGTTCATTGTGGCAGATGGTGAGTTCAATGCTGAGCTGCTCTTCTCTTCAATCTGCACTCCGTGTATACAACTGTAGATGCCCTGCAGGGGAAGAAAACAGGCAGAATATTAAATTACACTTAATTACTTAATTAGAAGCATAAGCGTAAAGTGAGAAGAGCTAATGCTGTCAATGTCCTGCAAAATCAACAGAGAAGCAGTAATAGTAGTAAAAGTGCGCATTAGATTTTGTGAGGGAACTGGAGTGCACTGAGCCAACAGCAGCAGCATTCAGTAGATAGTGTAGTGGGACAGCACATGATGGATAAAGGCACAGGGGCTGTAAAAAACCCTGAGTCCAACTGGTCAATACGTTGAATCAATATGATTAGAATTCAGCCTAACAATATCCTGGGGCAGTTATTAAACACCTCAGTAGCAGTGCGCCTTTCTCAGCACAGTCAGCAAACCCTGGGAGACACCATCTCCACCATCCTCTGACACCAAGACAAACGGCTCCATTTGCATTCAGTGATGTACCATACAATATTCAGATAAAAATGGGAGAGAAGGGGGAACAAACAGGGCATGATAGATGGGACGTCCAGGAATGGGATCAATTTAAAAAAAGATTTTTGTTTTTCAAGACATTTGTGAAAACAAATATACGTTAGTGGTCATCTTTTCAAATAAAAAGCTGACCCTGCGTGACCCTTTAGTAGTGTTGAGGTCAAGACTCTGCTCAGGGGTCAAAATTCAGGCAGCTGTCAAATGGTCTATCTTACTAGCCGCTGCTAAGCTCTGGCTCCTCCTCCTCCTGTTCTGCTAATATGACTCATTGACCCAGGCCTCTTCTTCCCTGGACACTGGTTTCAGCCAGTTAATTAGCTTAGCTGTATGGACAATCTGCATTGCACCAAACATTCCTTCATCCCTTGTTCAGTGCTTGGGTAATGGCATTACTTACTTCTTATAATTTCACACTCTGTTAGCAGCAAAGTATGTAAAGCTTGTCTAGAGAGGTTAGCACAACTACCAACGGACTGTAGAGCATTTGTGAAATATGTAAATAAATGCACACTCCCACCTGCATGCTTTTAGCACTTTTTCCCCACTGCTTATTGCAATGTGGCATCTCATCTGTGCTGTCAGTTTACATAATTATCACTCTCTCCTTTTGTTTGCTTTGTCCTACAGTCATCTGTCCTTCTTTGGCTTGGCTAGTCTACAGATTGTCTCTCCTTGGTTGGTTTTGACCTTAAAAGGTGGTGATGTTTTCTTAAGACACTATAAATAACTAGCAGAGATGAAGGCAATACATCGGACATTTGTCAAAGTGGTTTGCTGCACTGTATTCAACACAAAGATGGTTTGCTTTGTAATCCTTTACCGCCCAGGAGTCTAAAGAGTGTGGGATTTCATTGAAGTAAGTGGAGTTGAGAGAAGACACACATGTGCAAGACCAGGGATGTAACAATATCCACATCGCACGGCACAAGATTATTACAATATTCACCTCATGGCACAATATTTAATGCAATATTCTGGGGAGTCTGACAATTTAAAAAAAATAGTGTTTCCATTTAAAATTCCCAACAAGTTGTTAGTGTTACTATTACTTTCATATTTAACCAAATTATGATTTATAACACTTGGCTGCATGTTGGCTGCCCCACAACATGGCTAATGCTACATTCAGACCATCAAAATCACGCCAAATGCCTCTAGCTGGACTCTTTTGAATTTGAGATCACACACTTGAAAAATGTTGACGAGAGGCTTATTTGAACAAAAGTTCAGATTTTTCGACTCTGGCTCAAATGTGCTGCATGAACGCTCAAGACACACCGGGGAAACATTGACTACCCTAGATGTGCGTCCCCCATAGATTTCATGTGAACCCTTAACAATGAATTTAAGCAAAGGAGCTAATTTGTTATATTGTGACAGCCCACGATAATATTGCATGACAACACAATATGACAATATACAATCATAATGAGTACTAACTACTTTCTCTAAGTACAAAGAAAACAAATAGTACACTTGAGTTTAAATATGTGAGTTAGCACTCACAAGGTATTTTGGATAATAAGGTAGTTAATGTCAAGAATTGCCACAATCTTCACAAAATCAAAGGGGTTTTGAGTAGCCCACATTTATTGGTGCCTAGATCTTTAGTTCACTCTGCATGCCCACATTATAACAAAGGGCTAGTTCTCATTTATTTGGGCAAACAGCAACTACCTATAGCTGACTGTTATGTGCGCAGCATTCAGAAGGCCTGCAGTCTCCAGCCAACTTAGAGGGGTGTGTGTACTGGCATAACATGGAGTAATTACTGCCCTAATACATTTACTGTTCTCATCTAAATCAATATAATTAATTAGAAGCTGCAGTGCAGGTGGGGCAGTAGGAGCAGGTAGCTGGGGGAGAGAGGAGTAGACCGTTAAACCTTGTCCGACAACACGTGATGCAGGCCAACCGTGACAGATGTTTCATTTTTTACACTGAGGGTTTAAGCATTAATTGCGGTGATACGTTTATTGGATTACGCTGTGAAATTAAAACAGCAGAATCAATTGTGGTGGCAGAGCAGCAGTGGAGCGAAATGGACCATGCGACAACAGAGGAAAAGAGACCTTTGCTTACACCTGTAGAGGAGTCATGTGGGTTGATCAGATGAAAATTCAAACTGTGTGGGTCAATGCAGTAGGGCTGTGCAATTAATACAATTTTAATTAAAACTGATATTCAGTCATTTATGTGAAATGCATGGATATTTTTAATCAAGGGTTCTACAGCCAATCTTGCCTGGCAAATCCAGAATGTTATCTCTCGTTGTATTTTTTATACAAATTGATATCAGTATAGTCCCCACGCCCTCCTTCATGTTTCAAGCCTGACCAAACATGATCGTCCAATCAGATTTGTTTTTTTCAGTGGCGGATCTGAAACGAAGGAGCACATTGGTCACCCATCATTTACAAATAAAATCAAATTCATCTCACCTCAGATTAAGAGTTTTATGCTTCGCTCATGATTCTGCAGACTTCTGTTATGTTTTTCAGTCTCTTCTGATATTTTTTTCCTTTTTTCCCCGTTATGAACAGACCATACATGTCTCTGAATGGCTAATCCACCTGTCAATCACGCCATCTGAAAACGGGGAGATTCACTGGTGATCAGACTCATATCTTTACAAGTGCGTATTCTGGGCCCCAGGCAACAGCCAATCCTCTGTCAGTAAAAGCGTGAGGTTAAGAGTAAATTTCAGACTAAGGTAGGGGAAATTGGAATTTTGATTGTGATTGGAATGTGATAATTAGATTAAATCAAATTCAATCGAAAATCATGACTGATCAATATGAAAAAAAAAAAAAATCATGATTAATTTTTTTTGTCAAATTGCCT